>AWOL01S0005657.1:103973-134977 GCA_000715115.1 Nicotiana otophora | reverse complement strand
CAATCTATTAGTAAGTGATTCTAACCTATCTTCTTTCAATCTTTCATTACATTTCATAAGTTTTTAACCTAAAATAGTGCTTTCATGGTGGAAATTGGGGGTTTGGGTAGAATTAGAAATTTTTGTAAAATTGGGATTTAGACCTCAAATTGAGGTCGGATTTCAAAGAAAAATTACATAATCGGACCCGGGGGTGAACGGGTACTCGGGTTTTGGTCCGAATTTTGGATTTGGACCAAGTGGGCATGGGAGCTGACTTTTGTTGACTTTTTCAATAATGACCTAAATTGAATCTTTTGCAATTGTGGGTAGTTCCTAAGGCTTAATCTAAATTGTTTGATTGGTAATTTGCTAGATTCTATTGGTTAGGAGGTTTGTTTGAGAGGCAAAGTTGTGATTTAGCTTTGAGTGGAATTTTTCTTATTATTTGACATCGTTTGCTACATACGGGGGTGATACATATATGAGGTGACGAGCATATATGCATGTGTCAGGGTTAACCATGTTCGATGGTAAATTATGTTATAAATTGTGTCTTGTAGAATCACGTGACCTTTTTGCTTCATGCCTTACGTGGCTCCTAGATACTAAGAACATAGTATTAAATGTTAGAAACTAAGACTTAGCTTATTATAACTTGATCAAATTTGATGGAATTCTGAGAATACATTTGTGTGTTTAATTCGGTCATCAATATGCATAATCATTAATATATTACTACGGCCGATATTCTTGAGATACTAGATTCTATACTTGTGTTGTAGATCATTTGTGAGATTTGTTAGAATACTTGAATAATAAGGTTCTTGTGGGTTTATTGAACTATTGTTGGCTTGTAAAGTTGTGATTGGGATTCATTTGAAATATGCTTTTAAACACTCTCCTTGACGTTACTTATACTTCCTGACTTGTTTGTCATTGATATACATATGCTTGGTAAGGAAAAGTGTAAAGCACGAAAGGTGATGTCGTGCTTTTGTTTATACATTATCATGTGAGGTAGAGTGTAAAGCACTAAAGGTGATGTCATGCCATATTATTGAGAGTAAAAGCACGAAGGGTGATGTCGTGCCATATTATTGAGAGTAAAAGCACGAAGGGTGATGCCGGGTCATATCATTTGTAAATAAAAGCACGAAGGGTGATATCGTGCCATTGCATTTATATTATCATGCTTTTGTGTTATTGCGAATTCATGGCACGAAGGGTGTTTCCGTGCAAGTGAGGATGACGGACATGCATTATGTTGTCATATCCTTTTTCTTGCAGATATCTTCATGTCCTTACCTTGAATTGTCACTGCCGTACTTACGGTTCTTATGTGACTTGTCGTTAAAGCCATGTTCTTGTTCTTTATCTTATTTGTTATTATGACACTCATGCCTTCTACTTGCCTAACTTGTAAATATCATCCCATTTCCTGATGTTATAATTGCATCCATGACATATCTGTTTTGTTGCACTTAGGTACAGGTCTTCTTCCATGTTTGTCATTCATGTCTCTACTTGTTAACTTATAAAGATCATGTGTCCCCCTTCTTATTTGATATATCTATCTTCATGCCTCTACCATGCTAGTTAGTTGAAGTTACATTCCTTTTCTTAATTGTTGTCATTACTTTTATGCTTTCTGCCTAGTCTGTTACTGATGTCCTTATGTATATTCTCGTTCATTATTACTACTTGCGTATTTCTTACTTTGTCATTTCTGTTATCGGTATTTCTACCCTTCGGTTGGTACTGTTTTACGCATATTTGGTGAGGATGAGATAAATACATGAAGGGTGTTGTCGTGCCGTTGAATTTGATATCTTGAGTGTTTCTCTCAAACTATGAAAGTTTTAAGGTGATTATTGTGGTTCATTGGGTTTCGCTCTAAGGAAAGGATTGGTCAAGATATTGAAAATTGTTGGATTGTGACCTCTTCTAGTACTCTGTTATTGCTTTATATATTCGTTCGTGTGCTCTATTCTGTTATACTGTAGTATAGCTCTATTGTTAGTTACATTACAAATTTTATCAGTGAGCATCTTTAACTAAAAAGCCTCGTCACTACTTCGACGAGGTTAGACAAAATACTTACCGGGTTCATGGGGTCGGTTGTACTCATACTATACTTCTGCACCTTGTGTGCAAATTTTTGGAGCGGAGCTGCTGGTGATGTCGGGAGATGACCATGAAGATGTTCGTGCATTCAGGATATAGCTGCCACTTATCCTTGGTAGATTTAGATTTTGTTAATCTGTTTATGTAACATTCAAACAGATCGTATAAATTATTTGTATCAACTTTGTAAATTTCAAGTCTTAGAAGCTCATGATTTGTACTACCAGTTCTTGGGTAATTTGTAAAAGTTCAGATATTTCCTCATTATTTTATTATATTTTCTTTTGGCTTGTATTGTGTGTTAGTTGGCTTACCTAGCGGGTCGAGTTAGGTGCCATCACGACTAGCGATTTTTGGGTTGTGATAAATTATCTCCCCTAAGATATAACAACCCGATCACGTCGTATGACTCAAACAAATTCTGGATAAGTTGTTGAGTCCAAAGCTCCACCAAGATGAACACCTCCCTTCAACAAAAGTAAAACTCTATTCTTCTCTTTTTCACAACTTTAACCTCACTTGTTTTAGCACTCAATAATTTCTTTTTACCATCCCACGTTATGGAAGAAAGACACATATTTATAGGTGTAGGAATTCTTCCTTGAATTAAATTGAAAAAAAGTGCAGTAATAAGTTATGAAATCATGAAGAACATGGGATAATGAATAAATTAGTATGTAATTAGTGGTAGAACATAAGAGAAAAATTACAAAAGAGTTATGGTCATTTTCTACATCATAGAGTAATGTGAGTTATGGGAGTTATGGCCATTTCTATATCATGAAGTAGAGGGAGTTATGACATATTTTATTTTAATAATAAAATGCTAATATACTAACAGAGTGTATATTACAATAACTCTAGGTTCTCCGTGGAGAAAAGAAGATTTATTATATGAAGTTCTAGTAGAGATTATTAACTTAATTATGTTTGTATATGATCAATGGCGAAGCTAGATAAAATTTCTTCAAGGGTGTTCAAATTTGAAAGAAGTAAAAAAACACTTTCCGAAAAATGGTATTCAATATGTATTATATACCTCTAAAATATAATATTTTACAAATATACACAGTATAATTTTTCGACGAATGATGGTCAATTAACTGCCCTTATGACCATGTGGCGTTGCCCCTCTATACAATTTATGTGTTTAATAAAATTGGTTAAATTATCGACTAGTGTCAGATTCTAAGGTGCAATGAAGAAGGTGCCCTCAAGTTTAGTTGGCTTGATTACACGTTACACCATTCCAATTGTAATTATCTCATTTTGTTTCATGGCAGTTAGTTAAACTGATGAGTTTAGTGTTAGGATCGAAATAATCAGGTGTCATGTGGAAGCTAGCAAAGTAAATCATGAATGATGATAAATCAGACAATAAAAGAAAAATATACCAAAAGAGACATATATTTAACGTGGTTCGATCAATTGACCAACGTCCACGGCGGAGATGAGTACAAAATATCGAGAGAACAACTTCACAAAGAGGCTAACACAAGTGACACACTAACACTTATCCTGTAAAGTTCTTCCCCTAAACAAGACTCTCAAGCCCCATATGGCTACATTGTGGATGCTACTGAATGAGAAGGAAGGATCCTTAATTTATAGAAGTCAAAAACCTTTTCTTCAAAGAAAAAGGACTAGCCTAATATGGAAGAATTATATTTTCTTTTAGTAAAAGGAAAAATTAATTATGGTAAAGATGTTGTCCTTCAAGAAGTGGAAAAACCAAATATGGTAAAGAAACCCAGAACAAACACCTAATAATTCTCCCCCATGGCCTGAAATTTTTGATAAAATAAACTTGATCCGCCTTCTTTATATAACCTTCAACAGGTCGCATCTCTAAATCTCCACCGCAAACTTTGTCTTAACGTGAGTAGTACTCCAATCAAATTTCTCATACAAAGCTAAGCCTGCCAAGATGAACCTGTCTTGAACCTCGCTCTGATACCACTTGTTAGGATCGAAATAATCAGGTGTCATGTGGAAGCTAGCAAACCAAATCTTGAACGACGATAAATCAGACGACAAAAGAGAAATATATCAAAAGAGACACAAACATTTAATGTGGTTTGGTCAATTGGCCTACGCCCATAATGGAGATGGGCAATCCACTATATAAAAGAGAGTACAAAATATCGAGAGAATAACCTCATGAAGAGGCAAACACAAGTGACACAATAACACTTGTCCCGTAAAGTTCTCCCCCTAAGCAAGACTCTCAAACCCCCTATAGCTACATTGTGGATGCTACTGAATGAGAAGGAAGGATCCTTAATTTATAGAAGTCAAAAACCTTTTCCTCCAAGAAAAAAGACTAGCCAAATATAGAAGAATTATTTTTTCCTTTTTGTAAAAGAAAAAATCAATTATGTTAAATATGTTGTCCTTCAAAAAATAGAAAAACCAAATATGGTAAGAAAATCAGGACAAACATCTAACAATTGGCAATTGTATTCGCAAGTTCATTGCTAGTTTTTTACTCCTTTTATATTTTTAGGTTGTAATTACGGATAATTTAATATGGATGCAACTGTTAAAGCCTGTTCGGGCCAAAATTTCAAAAATTTGCTTAGTTTTACAAGTATATTTCGCCAAATTTAATTTAAAAAAAAATATTCGGATAATAGCAGTTTTTGTTTGGCTAAATTATTTGAGAAGCGCTTTTGTTGGTATTATCATTGGTGGGTGAAAGTTCGTAATAGTTCGAAAATATAAGCAAGTACTTCGTGTAGTAGCAACTTGAGTTTGATCAAAAGAAAGCGGTTTTAATCTAAAATGTTTCGATGATTTCCATGTTCATTTCCTTGGACAATAAATTTTTTATTTTTGACAAGTTATTTGATGAAAACTACTCCATGTAATTTTCTTACTTTTATGTCAGAGATAATTTTTATCGTACCAACTAGGACACTTAAAATGCACTAACAAAGTGTAAATTCTATAAACGTATTTTAACAAAAAGTTACAAAGTAGGAAATGTTCCTTAGTAGCAAAGAATCTAAATTAAACGGATTTAATGTATATTTGCTCTGTTTGTAAGAGAAATCAATGGAAGTAGCAATGAACCTTTCAGTTTATGCAAGATAAAGCTGAATTTTATGAACCTATCATTTAAGTGGCATTGTTACTAACAGAACTTAAATAAATTATGGTCCCATAAATTGAGTTGTTCAAAGAAAATAAGGTCATATTTAGGAGCTATTTAAATTACACTAAATACAGGCACATCCGATTCTTGTAATCTACTTTAGAAGATTTTGTGTAATTCTTGTTAGATTGTATTGCATTAGATAACGTTTATGTTAGCGACGTTCCTATTTAAGTATATATATCTTAGCCCTAAACTTATATAAAAATTTCGTTTCATCCCTTTTATATGCTCTTGCTCCATTCTCGAGTGATGTCAATCTTTCTTTATGTCCCAAGAATGCCATAAAACATATACTCTCACAGGCCCAAATTATATTTACTAGTTGTCTAATCTCAATATTCTTTCCTCCTTTGTCACGATCCAAATCTCAACTTGTCGTGATGGCGCCTATCACATTACTAGGCAAGCCGACAATTACAAAATAACTACGCATATTAAAGAAAGAACATGACTTGATAAGTTCAACACTGAAATTCTCGTAAATATCGGATATGAACAACTACGACTCAAATACAATAATCCCCAGAATCTGGGTGTCACCGATTAAATGAACTACTAAGTGTCAACACAGTCTAAATCTCTAATACAATTGTCTGAAAAATAGAACAGTACAGAATAAAACTAAAGGAAAGAGAGTCGAGGTCTGCAGGCGTCAAAGCAGCTACCTCAATAGTCTCCAACCAGATACAACACCAAATCTAGCAACCGTCGTGTCCAGATGTGTCTGGATCTGCACACGAAGTATAAAGTGTAGTATGAGTATAACCGGCCCAATGTACTCACTAAAATAACAGGACTAATCTTGGGCTGAAAGCAGTGACGAGCTCAAAAAGGTACCGTCCAAATCCAGATAATGACAGTTCCGATATAACAGGAAAATGACGGAGTAACTCAGAGAAATTCCATTATCAGTTCGTACGCAATACAAAAATGTAGGCATGCTTCCAAGTTCAACAATTTAAACACAATACTAATAAAATATGCCAAGTATAACTAGCACGAGGAATGTTACATCTTTATGTCCACATGTCAAATATGCATGTCACATGTAATGCATCACAATGATAAACTTATCTCATGTGCTCACACTCTCAGAGTACTCAATCTCACTGAGCACACTCAATCACTTAGCATCCGCTCAGCATTGTATGGTACCTACGCTCACTGCTGGCACGTCAGACTCTGGAGGGATGGATCCTGCCCAAAAGCTAGTATAAGCCAACATGGCATGTTGTGGCGTGTATCCCGATTCCATAATGAATCAACAAGGCCTATTGTGGCGTGCAACCCAATCCCATAAATATCACTCATAGTTCGTCTCTCAGGCCTTAACTCAGTCATCAATCCCTCCAGTCTCTCGGACTCACAAATCTCATGCCAATCAGCCCAAACAATGATAACACGATGTAACAACAAATGATAACAGAGACTAAGATATGATATGCAAATGAATAAATATGACGCAGTACCAAATTACAATTTAAGCAAATAACTCAAAAATAAAAATGACCTTAGTGGGTCCCAAAAGAATAAGCGCATAGCCCTAACATGATTTCTAACATGGATCACAGCTCAATTACTTTAACACGTAAGAATTACATGGATAGAACAAGACTAGATAACTATACAGTACCACATAATCACCCGAGCCATAATTACCATGGTGTACGCCCATACGCCTGTCACCTAGTATGTGCATCACCCAACACCAATCACATAACACATATTTCAGGGATTTCTGCCCTTAATACCAAGTTTATAAGTATTACTTAATTACATCAAACCGCGCAAATCACCACTACAACAAGCTATTGCCTCGCGAATCGGCCTTCGAACGACTCGCATATAGTAAAATAATATAATCATTACAAGCTATAAGAATCGATCCCATACGATAAAGCTAAGTTCTTTAACCAAATTCAAAAGGTCAACCCCCGGACCGCGACTCAAAACCCGACCAAACTTACAAAATCCGAACATGCATTCAATAACAAGTCCAACCATACTAAAATTATTCAATTCCGACCTCAAATCGTCTTTCAAATCCTCAAAATATAGCTTATGAAGTTTTCACAAATTTCTCAATTCTTTCAACCCAAAATACTAATTAAATGGTAAAAACAATGATGGATTCATGTATAACAATCAAATCCGAGTTAAAATCACTTATCCCGATCAACTCCTTAAAAATCTCTTCAAACATCGCCTAAAATCAAGGTCTCTAGCTCAAAAGATGAAAAATGAAACAAAACTCTCGACTTGGAAATAATATATTGTTGCCCAGTTGCCCTTCTTCGCGAACACATAAATTGCCTCATGTTCGCGAAGTAAAAAAATCTCAGCTGCCAAATTCTTCTTACGCGAACGCGAAGATCACAGGACCAATGCCTATGTGAATACAAACCTAATCCATGCCATGTCCATACTTAACAATGAGTGGAAACGATTGTTGGAAGAATACTACCCAATAATGAGTCGGGGTCGATTTTATCAGGGAGTTAAGTGTGGGTGTTAGAGCGTATACTTGATGAGTGTAGAAGAAATAGCTCAAATACGCTTCCAAACAAGATGGTTTGTAATTTACTTCTACAATCTATACTAGTAATGATTAACTAGAGAGAAAAAAACTAGAGATTGATTAATGGTTTTTGGTTGTTTTTCAAATAGGTAAAAGGCCTAGGGATTTAACCTTCACCTAGGTGTTAGCCTAATGGGTTAATTATGTTAACACTTATTTTAATGATCGGGGTGTATTATAGCTCTCAACTCTAAGTTATCCACTCAATACCTCTCGGTCATAGAGTGATTTTGCCCAATTTGGATTTCTCAAGCCCAAATGAGTATCAAGTCAAATAGTTGATATGAAGTCAAGTCGGATTTTTCATATCTCTAGTGCAAACACTTTAATTAGGCAAGTCAAAGCCTTAACTAGCCCAATTTCTTGTTTGGCAAGTTTTCCTAGACTAGGTCTCTCTTTCTCAAGTAAAGACCAAGTCAAAAAAGTATGAATCAATGTTTGCAACCATTAATCCTAGAATTAAAGCATGAACAAGGCTAAATAACAAACACCCAATCATAAACAAGCATTAGATTAATTACATATAAGGTTTACACATTAGGGTTGGGTCACAACCCTAGAAAATATCTAGCTACTCATAATAAATATAGAAAAAATAAAGAAGAAACACTAATTAAAGCCATAATACTAAATTAAAATGATAAACTAATGTGTTTTTAACCCAAATTGGTCGCAAATTACCAAAAGTGGTAAACTACAATGGCAACAGCTCAAAATATTACCAAACTTGACCTAAAAAATGATTCTCGTCTATTTATAGTGGCCCAAAATTTGCTGTCAAAATGCCCTTAGGGAGGATGAGCGGCCGCATAATTCCATGTGTGGTCCGCACTTCACTTGGCTTTGTATGTTGAAGACTTCAGCGGCCGTACAATTTGGTCTGTGGCCGCACTTCATCTTCTGCGGTTGCACTCTTGGCAAGGCTTCATACTTGGTCATTTGCAAACTCTCTAAACTTTTTGAATTCTTGTCAGTGCGACCATGTTTGGCAGCCACACAAATTGTGTGCGGTCCGCACTTGGATTCAGTCATCTTCTGAGCATCAGTCACCAGATATGCAGCCACAAAGTGAATTCTGCGGTCCGCGCTTTCTTCTGCGGCCGCAAAATTACTTATGCGGACCGCACTTTTGGCCTGATGCGCTCCTTCTTGCCTTATGAGCCGGAACACTTCTTTCTGAGTTAGATTTCTTTATTCAAGTCCAATTCTCTAAAATTCCTGCAATTTGCACAATTTCATTAGTTTTAAGAACACAAATCAATATTTTCGGACTAAAACTAAAGCAATAGGGGACTAATAAATGGTTAAAAATCTATACTTATGAGACCCCTCTCCTGTGAACGTGAAGGCTTACATGCCTAGTGCCCCACCGGCCGTGGTTCTTGCTCAAAAGACAGACCAAATGCCTTCAACTTATTGGCTCGTTCAACCCGGCAGCATTCATGAGTCGCTAGTTCAACTGTCCCTCGGAGACACGGTCGAGAAGTACCATTCATGGTTGCCCCCATCCTTTCTTTCTATCAAGTCTCACCCAGCAAGCCACCCCAACCCTATAGCCAAAAAGCCTCATCCTTTTACGCGAACGCGAGTCCCCTCTAGTGATCACGATGCACAGTCCCATAAGACCTTTGCGAACGTGTCCATCTTCTCACGAACGCGATGAACAAACTTCACAATCACCCAAATACACTTCGCGAATGCGAGACCTCTTCATAAACGCTTATAAGGAAAACAGATACAACCATTTCAACAGTCTAACAAGTCCAAAAATGAGCCGAACATGATCCCAATCACATCCAAGGCCCACGGGACCCCATCCAAACATACTAACACATCCTAAAACATCATATGAACTTAGTCGAAATCTCAAATCACATCAAACAACATCGAAAACACGAATCGCATCCCAATTCAAGCCTAATGAACTATTGAACTTTCAACTTCTAAAACCATGTCGAAACACACCAAATCAACTCTGATTGACCTTAAATTTAGCACATAAGTCATAAATGATACAACAGATCTATTCCAACTCCCGGAACCAAAATCCGAGTCCGGTAACAATAAAGTCAACTCTTGATAAAACTTCTCAACTTTCCAAACCTTCAACTTTTTAGCTTTCGCCAATTCAAGCTAAAACGACCTACGGATCTCTAAATCAAGATCCGGACATACTCCTAAGTCCAAAATCACCATACGAGGCTATCAGAACCATCAAAACTCCATTCCAAATATGTTTACACATAAGTCAACATCCGGTCAACTCTTACAACTTAGGCTTCCAACCTTAGGACTAAGTGTCCCAATTCATTTCGAAACATCTACGGAACCAAACCAATTCCCCCGGCAAGTCACATAACAATAAATGAACATAGAATAAGCAATAAATGGGATAATTGCGCTAAAATACTTAAAATGACATGCCGGATCGTTACATTCTCCCCCTCTTAAAAAACCTTTCGTCCTCAATTTCGGAGTCGTTTACACATAAGTCAACATCTGGTCAACTCTTACAACTTAGGCCTCCAACCTTAGGACTAAGTGTCTCAATTCATTCTGAAGCATCCCTGCAACTAAACCAACCACCCCGGCAAGTTACATAACAACAAACAAATATAGAATACGTACTAAATGGGGGAATGGGGCTAAAATACTCAAAATGAACGGCCGAATCATTACATTCGCCCATCTTAAACAAGCGTTCATCCTCGAACGGGGCTAGAATCATACATAGAGCCTCAAATAGGCATGGATAGTTGCTCTGCATCTCCCGCTCGGTCTCCCAAGTATCCTCCTCGACTGGCTGACCTCTCCACTGTACTTTCACTGAAGTTATATCCTTTTATCTCAACTATCGAACCTGCCGATCCAAAATGGCCACCGGCTCCACATCATAAGTCAAATCCCTATCTAACCGAACCGTGTTGAAGTCCAAAACATCAGACGGCTCACCATAATACTTCCGGAGCATGGAATCATGAAATACTAGGTGAACACCCGATAGACTAGGTGCAAGAGCAAGCTTGTAGGCCACCTCTCCAATCCTCCCAAGCACCTCAAAAGTGCCAATATACTGATGGCTCAACTTGCCCTACTTCGCGAACCTCATAACACCCTTCATGTGTAAAACTATGAGAAATACCTTCTCTCCCACCATATAGGCAACACCATGAACCTTCCGATCGGCGTAACTCTTCTGTCTAGTCTGCACCGTGCGAAGCTGATCCTGAATCAACTTGACCTTTTTCGAGGCATTCTGAACTAAATCAGTACCCAATAGCCTAGCCTCACCCGGTTCAAACCAACCAACCGGAGACCAACACTGCCTCTCATACAATGCCTCATACAAGGCTATCTGAATACTCGATTGATAGCTATTTTTGTAGGCAAACTCTATAAGCAGTAGAAACTGATCCCAAGAACCCCCAAAATTTTATGACACAAGCGTGTAGCATATCCTCCAATATCTGAATAGTACGCTCGGACTGTCCGTCTGAGGGTGGAATGATATACTAAACTCAAGCCCTGTGCCTAACTCTCACTGCACTTCTCTCCAAAACTATGATTGAATTGTGTGCCCCAGAAAATAATAGACATTGGTACACAGTGAAGGCGAATAATCTCGCGGATATAGATCTCAGTCAATCGCTCCGAAGAATAGGTAGTTCCAACTGGAATGAAGTATGCAGACTTAGTCAACCGGCCCACAATCACCCAAATAGCATCAAATATTTTCAAGGTCTGTGGGAGTCCAACAACGAAGTCCATGGTGATACGCTCCTATTTTCACTCAGGAATCTCAAGCCTCTGAAGCAAACCGCCGACCTCTGATGCTCACACTTCACCTGCTGATAGTTCAAGCACCGAGCTACAACTCCACTATATCTTTCTTCATTCTCCTTAACTAATAGTGCTGCCTCAAGTCTTGATACATCTTCGCGGCATTCGGATTAATGGAATACCGCGAACTGTGGGCCTTCTAAACTCATGTAATCCATCCACATTGGGCACACACATCCGACCCTGCATCCGCAATACCCCATCATCTCCAATAAAAACCTTCTTGGCATCGCCGTGTTAAATCATGTCCTTAAGGTCAAGCAAATGAGGGTCATCACACTGACGCTCTTTGATACGCTCATACAAAGAAGACCGAGAAACAACGCAAGCTAGAACCCGACTAGGCTCTGAAACATCTAACCTCAAGAACTGATTGGCCAAGGAATGAGCATTTGATGCAAGTGATTTCTCACCAGTAGGAATATATGCAAGGCTACCCATACTCATCGCCTTTCTACTCAAGGCATCGACCACCACATTGGCCTTCTTAGGATGATACAAAATGGTAATATCATAGTCTTTTAATAGCTCCAACCATCAACGATACCTCAAATTTCGGTCTTTTTGCTTGAACAGGTGTTGTAGACTCTGATGATCTGCAAATACCTCACAAGACATGCCGTAGAGATAATTCCTCCAAATCTTCAATGCATGGACAATGGCTGCCAACTCTAAATCATGAACGGGGTAGTTCTTCTCATGGGGCTTCAACTAGCATGAAACATAATCAATCACTATATCCTCCTGCATGAATACATACCCAACACCAATCCGAGAAGCATCATAATACATTGTATATGAACCCGATATTGAAGGCAATACGAGAAGTGGAGTTGTGGTCAAGGCAGCCTTGAGATTTTGAAAGCTTTCCTCACTCTCATCAGACCACCTGAATGGGGTACCCTTCTGGGTCAACCTAGTCAAAGGCACTGCAATGTACAAGAAACCCTCCACGAAGCGGCGATAATATCCGGCCAAACCAAGAAAACTCTGAATATTAGTAGCTGAAGACAATCTGGGCCAACTCTGAACTGCCTCAATCTTCTTCGGATCTACTTAGATACCCTCACTGGAAACCACGTGCCCTAAGAATGCCACAGAATCAAGCCAGAACTCACATTGGAGAATTTATCATAAAGCTTCTTCCTCATCAACGTCTGTAGTATCATAAAACTATGAGCATGTTTCCCCTGGCTACGTGAGTACAACAGGATATAATCAATAAATACTATGACAAACGAATCAATATATGGTTGTAATGCAATGTTCATCAGATGCATGAATGTTATAGGGGCATGGGTCAGCCCGAAAGACATCACAAGGAACTCGTAGTGACCATAGCGGGTCCTGAATGTCGCCTTCAAAATATCAAAGTACCGAATCTTCAACTAGTGATACACATACCTCAAATCAATCTTAGAGAACACTCTATCTCCTTCAAGTTGGTCAAATAAGTCATCAATGCATGACAAAAGGATACTTGTTCTTGATTGTAACTTTGTTCAACTTCCTATATTCAATGCACATCCGCATAGTACCATTATTCTTCTTCACAAACAAAACTGTGGCACCTCAAGGCAACATACTAGGCCTAATGAACTCCTTATCAAGAAGCTCCTGAAGCTGCTCTTTCAATTCCTTCAACTCTGTTGGTGCCATACGATATGAGGGAATAGAAATGGGCTGAGTGCCCGACACCAAGTCAATACCAAAATCAATGTCTCTATCGGGTAGCATGCCTGGTAGGTCTGTAGAAAATACATCTGAAAAGTATTGCACTATCGGAACAAAATCAATGGTAGGAGTATCAGCACCAACATCCCTCAAAAAGGCTAAATATGCCAAACACCCCTTCCCAACCATCCGTTGGGCCGTTAGAAATGAAATCGCCCTACTGGGAACATAGTCCAGAGAACTTCTCCATTCGATTCTAGGTAACCCCAGCATCGCCAACGTCACAGTCTTAGCGTGAAAATCTATAATAGCATGATATGGGGACAACCAATTCATGCCCAGAATCACGTCAAAATCAACCATACTAAGAAATAAGAGATCAACTCTCATCTCTAATCCCCCAATGGTCACCACACATGACCGATATACATGATCCACGATAATATAATCGCCCACCGGTATAGATACATGGACAAGCAAAACTAAGGACTCTTGGGGCATATCCAAATAATGAGCAAAATATGATGATGCATATGAATAAGTGGAACCAGGGTCAAATAATATGGAAGCAAACTTATGGTACATTGAAACAATACTTGTGATCATTGTGTCTGAAGCAACAACCTCTGGTCTGACGGGAAAAACATAACATCGAGACTGGCCGCTATTTTATTGGCCTCGTTCTCTATGGCGACCTCTAGCTACCTGAGCCCCACCCCGAGCTGGCTGAGCGTGTGGTAAAGTAATTGGTACAGAAGTCATAGCTTGACCCCTCTGCTGAACTGATCCTCCCAAACGACAGGGATAATGCCTCCACACATGTCCAAACTCCCCCTACCCGAAGCAACTTTGATCTATCAATGGCGGTAAGGACTGAATCGGACACCGAGAACCTGAATAACTACTAAAAGGACATGGTGTCGATGAACCCTGAACTGATGGAGCACAGGATGAACTCTAAGTTGGAAGGGCACTGAGAGATGGCTCCCTCTCCTCGTGTTCCTGGCTGCGAACCTGCTCTAGATGCCTAGCAATATCAACCACCTCATCAAACCTAGCACCTAATGCAATCTCTCGTGTCATGACAAAGCACAGTCCATAGTTGAGCCCATCGATGAAGCTCTTAATCCTCACCCTCTCTGTGGGAACCAACCAGATCGCGTGACGAGCTAACTCTAAAAATCTTATCTCATATTGTGGTGTAGCTTCTCAAACTGCCCACGCAACTCCTCCCTGCGGGTCTGTGGAACAAACTTCTCTAAGAAGAGAACAGAGAACTCATACCACGTAAGTGGTGTAGCGCCGGCTAGCCTGCTCAACTCATAGGCCTCCCACCATCTGAAGGCTGCCCCCCAACAGTTGAAAAGTAGTAACTGAGACTCTACTAGTCTTTAGCATACCCGTTGTGCGAAGGATTCGCTGGCACCTGTCTAAGAAATCTTGAGCATCATCTGACTAAGCCCCACTGAACGTTGGAGGCCTGAGTCTCCCAAACTACTCTAGCCTCTTTTGCTCCTCGTCACTTATAGGTGGACCAACCTGGGCCTGAGCAACTGCAACTGGCTGGGCTGGTAGTACCACCGGTGTCTGAAGTCCCTAAACCACCTACTCTGGAGTATGGGGGGGGGAGTCTGAGCACTTCTCCTGGCCTGAGAAGTGGCTGGTGCAGCCTAAACTGAAACCGTCGGTGCAAGACTAGTGCATACAGTCAATATCTGGGCCAAAGTCTCCTAAAGTCCTGGAATCACAATGGGTACAACTGGTGCATGCGCTGGTCCCACCCGCTCAACCACATCTGGAATCTGCTCCTGAGCTAGAGCAACTGGTGGCTCTACGGACGCTGCTCTAGCTATTGTACGAGCTGCACCTCGACCTCTACCGTGGCCCCGGCCTCTCGCAGCCCTAGCTAGTGGTATTGGTGGCCGTCCGCCCAATCTGATCGCGTGTGTCCTCACCATCTATGACAGAATAGAATAATAGAAGTTTAGTTTTCAGAATCAACAAATTCGCACGACAAGAATACAAGAAAGTGAAGTTTCTTAATAGTTCGGTAGCCTCTCGAAGATAAGTACAAACGCCTCTGTACCGATCCACAAGACTCTACTAAACCTGCTCATGACTCGTGAGACCTAAGTAACCTAGCTTTGATACCAACTTGTCACAACCCAAATCTCAGCATGTCGTGATAGCGCCTATCGCATTACTATAAAAGGTGACAATCACAAAATAACCACACATATTAAAGTAAGAACATGACTTAATAAGTTCAATAGTGAAATTCCCGTAAATATCTGATATGAGCAACTATGACTCAACCGTAATAATCCCCAAAATTCGGGTGTCACTGAGTACATGAGCTACTAAGCATCAACAAAGTCTAAATCTCTACTACAATTGTTTGAAAAATAGAACAGTACAAAATAAAATTGAAAGGAAGGAGAGTCGAGGTCTGTGGCCGACAAAGAAGCTACAATAATAGTCTCCAAGCAGATACAACCCCAAATCTAGCAACCGCCATGTCGAGATGTACCTAGATTTGTACACGAAATGCAAAGTGTAGTATGAGTACAACCGACCCAATGTACTCAATAACTAACAAGACTAACCTTAGGCTGAAAGTAGTGACGAGCTCAGAAAGGTACAGTCCAAATCCAGATAATGATAGTACAGATATAACAGGGAAATTATAGTAGTAACTTAGAGAAATTCCATAATCAGTTCGTACGTAGTACAGAAATGTAGACATGATTTCAAGTTCAACAATATAAACCCAATACTAATAAAATATGCCAAGTCTATCTAGCATGAGGAATGTTACATCTCTATGTCCATATGACAAATATGCATGTCACATGTAATGTATCACAATGATAAACTCATGTACTCACACTCTCAGAGTACTCAATCTCACCGAGCACACTCAATCACTCAGCACACTCATTCGCTCAGCATTGTACGGTACCTACGCTCACTGCTGGCATGTCAGACTCTGGAGAGACGGATCCTTCCCAAGTGCTAGTATAAGACAATATGGCATGCTGCGGCGTGCAGCCCGATCCCATAATGAATCAACAAATCCTGCTGTGGTGTACAACCCGATCCCATAAATATCACTCACTGTTCGGCTCTCAGTCCTCAACTTAGTCATCAATCTCTCCAGTCTCTCGGGCTCATAAATCTCATGTCAATCAGCCTAAACAATGAAAACATGATGTAACAACAAATAATAACAGAGACTGAGATATGATATGTAAAGGAATAGATGTGACTGAGTACAAAATTATAATTTAAGCAAATAACTCAACAACATAAATGACCTCAGTGGATCTCAACAGAATAAGCATATATCCTTAATATGATTTCTAGCATGGATCACAACTCAATTATTTTAACACGTAGGAATTACACGGCTAGAACAAGGCTAGATAACTACACAATATCACAAAATCATCCGAGTCATAATTACTACGGTGCACGCCCACACACCTAGTATGTGCATCATCCCAACACCAGCCAGATAACATATATTTCAGGGATTCTTACCCTCAATACCAAGTTTAGAAGTGTTACTTACCTCAAACCGCGTAAATCACAACACCAACAAGCCCTTGCCTAAATAATCGGCCTCCGAACGACTCGAATCTAGTCACAAATAATTTAATAAATCAATACAAGCTATAGGAATCGATCCCATACGATAAAACTAAGTTCTTTAACAGAATTCAAAAAGTCAACTCAAAAAGTCAATCCCTGGCTCGCATCTCGAAACTCGACCAAATATATAAAATTCAAATACCCATTCAATAACGAGTCCAACCAAAATAAAATTAGTCAATTCCGACCTCAAATTACCTTTCAAATCCTCAAAATATAGCTTATGAAGTTTTTACAATTTTTCCCAATTTTTCCAACCCAAAATACTAATTAAATGGTAGAAATAATGATAGATTCATGTATGATAATCAAATCCGAGTTAAAATCACTTACCCTGATCAGCTCCTTAAAAATCTCTTCAAACATTGCCCAAAATCGAGGTCTCTAGCTCAAAAGATAAACAATGGAACAAAACCTTCGATTTGGAAATAATATATTCTTCCTAGTTGCCCCTTTTCGGGAATGCACAAATTGTCTCGCGTTTGCGAAGTACAAAAATCTCAGCTGCCAAATTCCTCTTATGCAAACGCGAGACTTCCCTCATGAACGCGAAGACCATAGGACCAATGCCTACGCGAACGTGATCCCTCTCTCCCGAACGCGAAGTCTTACATGCATGGTGCCCCCACCGAATGTGATTCTTGCTCAAAAAACAGACCAAACACCTTCGAGTTATTGGCTTGTGCAACCCAACAACATTCATGAGTCGCTAGTTCAACTCTCCCTCGGAGACAGTGTCGAGAAGTACCATGCATGGTTGCCCACGTCCTTTCTTTCTATCAGTCTCACCCAGTAAGCCACCCCAACCCTACAGCCAAAAAGCCTCATCCTTCTATGCGAACGCGAGTCCCCTCCCGCGATTGCGATGTAAAAATCCCACAAGACCTTCGTGAACGTGTCCATCTTCTCGCGAACGCGATGAACAAACTTCACTAATCACCCAAATACACTTCGCGAACGCGAGACCTCTCTCGCGAACACGTATAACAAACCCAAATACAGCCATTTCAGCAGTCCAACAAGTCCAAAAATGAGTCGAACATGATACGAATAACACCCGAGGCCCCCAGGATCCCATCCAAACATACCAATACATCCTAAAACATCATACGAACTTAGTCAAAGCCTAAAATCACATCAAACAATAACGAAAACACGAATCGTACCCCAATTCAAGCCTAATGAACTATTGAACTTCCAACTTCTAAAATCATGCCGAAACATACCAAATCAACTCCGATTGACCTCAAATTTGCACACAAGTCATAAATGATACAACAAACCTATTTCAACTTCCGGAATCAAAATTTGAGCCCGCTAATAACAAAGTCAACTCTCAGTCAAACTTCTCAACTTTCCAAATCCTCAACTTTTCAACTTTTACTAATTCAAGCCAAAACGACCTACAATCCTCCAAATCAAAATTCGGACATACTCCTAATTCCAAAATCACAATACGAGGCTATCGGAACCATCAAAATTTCATTCTAGAGTCGTTTACACATAAGTCAACATCCGGTCAACTCTTACAACTTAGGCTTCTAACCTTGGGACTAAGTGTCCCAATTTATTTCGAAACATCCCGAACCAAACCAACCACCCCGTCAAGTCATATAGCAAAAAACGAACATAGAATAAGCAATAAATGAGAGAACAAGACTAAAATACTCAAAACGACCGGCCGGATCGTTACATCATTCTTATTTTTTAGCCTTTTGCTCACCTTCTTATTAACTCTCCTGTTAAGTGCTTCATCATTTATCGTCAAAGCAGTATATTGGTTCAGCTGTGGTGAATCATCAGAATCAGTAGCATAATTAGGAACATTCATTTCTGGAGCCCAATCACCTTAATTTGCTATCTTTAAGTGATCCTTTATTCATTTTAAGGACATTATGAAATATTTGGCACAACTTAAATACTGATAAAATATTCATAATAACTTAAACACCCTATAAAGAATCAACACAATTATGAAATGGTAATTTCCCAATTTAATTGATTTCATACCTGCTTTACTGCTTCTCTTCTATTCGACTAGGAATTATCATTTCCTTTGTTCGGATCTAATTATCTTACTTTATTTGTGGAAAAAAGTCGATTTTTTGTGTGAACTGAAGTTATTTTCAAACTTTATTGTTGCATAAATATGTTTGACGGAAAATTACTACACTTACAATCTTTTACATTTCATCAAAACACTGAAAACACGGGCCACAACTTATTGGTTAATGAAACAGTCTTATCCAGAAAAATCTAACATTACTAAGTTACTATTAAAACATAAGGGTATCTTTAAATTGGTACGATGGGAAACTAGGATGCACTAAAATTTCAGAGTTAATATTACACCAATCATTTTGTTATCATGACCTATCTTGTGCTAAATGAGTATTTAGGGGTCGTTTGGTTTGAATACGGCTTATGCCGAGATAAATTATACTAGGATTAGTTGTACTGGTATTGTTTTTTATCCATTGTTTGGTATGTTGTATTAAAAATGACAATTGCATAATTTCTAAGAAGGTATAAGTTATCCCGGCACTAATTACCCCAACCTCTACAAGGTATAAGTTATTCCGGTACTAATTTTAATCCCGGAATAACTTATACTAGGTTTGCTAACCAAACAAAGTATAAAGGTGATATTAAATTTTTATACCAATATTATAACTTCTTATACCTCATACCAAACGACCCCTTAATGAGTAATAAGCCAAATGAGAAAAAAAGTTTTACTTTGTGCGCTTCACCTGTAAAAGAGCTAACGAAAGGGATTTGCAAAACAGGGAGTCTATTGGACGCGTTTCAATTAACGGAGACTCTCGAAACAGCTGGAATAAAAGGTTCACAAGTGAGCGTTTTATAGGAGGCCGTCAAGCACGTACGAAGAAGATCAAGGAAGATCTCGTTGTTGCATAATTCAGATGGGAGCAAGATGTCATCGGATGTTCAACAAGTAATGATAAGATAAATGTTTATGTGAGACTTCTTTTTGTGTCACAAATTGGTGAACTCAAATTTTTGTGAACCTAAAAATATAAGATTTGAATTTACTAATTTGTGAGAGGAATCTCTTGGGGATGACCTAGTTGGTTTGGAAGGGGTCATCCATAGCAATGATCTGCGATCGATCCACCCTCAATGCCTTCTAGGTCAATGTCTGTCGTACAAGACTTGCCTAGTGCGGTTTACATTCCCTTTGTGGTTTGCAGACTATTATACAGTGGGGGTTTACCTAGTGCGCACAAAGTGCTCATCACACCCAAAGGATAGAGGATGTGCCAGAAACCGTAGCTGCTGCGAAATTTTTTGGGGTTCAAAAAAAGAAAATTGTGAGAGGAAAAAAAAGACTCATACAACCAAGCCGTTGCGGATTGTGAAAAAGAAAGAAGCCCACACACAACTAGAAATTAAAGTTTATCGTCGAAAGAGTATTTTGAGTAGATTATTTTTGTTCGAGTCAATTCTTTCAAGTACAATATAAAAATTACAAAAATAAGTAGACATATTTACCAATTAATAACATATTTGTGCATCAATTTTATTTATAGTTTTTCGAGAGTAAAACTTTATTGAAGTTTAGTGCTTATATAAATCAATAAATATATGACACACATCTTTACATATATTATTATCACAAATTAATACAATTCTCATGTTAATTGATAATTTAACAGTTCTGTAATAAATTAATATAATTTAATATAAGCCTTATATATGTCGTACGAGTAATTGTTTTAATCATTTTAGAGTCCATATGGTAACAATGCAGGAGAAGGGAGGGGCCAATAATCAATATGATTATTTCTAGAGAGGTGCCTACCGACATAAGTTTGTGCAAGTCATTGCAAAATAGCATAGACTCAGTTTCCATCAATGTCAAAGTAACGCTAATAGTACTACTACTACAACTCCCCTTCTCCAAATTCAAAAATTGTCAATCCATAAATCGCCCGCCCAAACACACACCATCTCATCTCCTAATTTTGAAATACTAGAGTATTTCTTTTTTCATCTGTCTCTGGTTTCAAGCTCTTTCAGCAATACCCATACCTTAACCAGGGATTCTAAATCATCAATTTCCCATTTTTTGAGATTTATTTTCAATTCCCCATTTCTCGATGGCAAACTCCGATTCTACTCCAGTTGTTCCTCCTCCTCCTGCTGCTGCCCCTCTATCTGCAGTACATTCTTTGACTCTGTAATTTAATATGTGAAATGGGGTTCTCTTGTTTTCTTAATTTTCTGTTTGTTTAACATCAAAATTGTGTCTTTTCCAGTGTTATATTACTTTTTGAACTGGGTATTTTCTGATTTGCTGTCTTCTTTACACTTATTTGTTTGATATGCTAAATGGGTCTTCTTTTTAATTGTGGGATTTTGATGGATTAGCCTTAAAATGGTGTCTTTTCCACATGGGGTTGCTCCTGTACTTTTTAATATAAACTGGGTATTTTGCCCATTGGATTTTTCTTTTTTTGTAGTGTCTCTGGTTTGATATACGAAATGGGTTTTTTTTTTCTTGAGGAATACCCAAGTTTGTTGATTTTGCATAAAAATGGTGTTTCTTTCATGGGGTTGCTTTGTTAGTTTGAAATCTGAATTGGGTATTTACCTAATTGGATTTTTCTTGTACTATTTGGCAGAGAAAAGAGAATGTGACACCGGCTAGCTCTAAAATCGCGGTACTTTTTCATGTTCTATTAACATAGAATTTTGGGATTTAATTATTGATTTCTGTTAAAACTTGGTAATTGAGGATTTTGGTTATTTTTTGGGATAGGAATTGACAGAATCAAGGCAAGAGCTGCTCACTAGGATTCAGAGCTTGAAAACAGTAAGCTCATATTAATAGCATCTCTAAAGATCTTTGCTTATTTTGTTGCTATTGATGGTATTTTACTAGTTGGCTTGGTTGATGTGCAGGATCTTCAAAGCTGGAGATCGAAGTTGGATGGGCAAGTAAAGGTCTATCGTGATGTAAGTACATCTTTCTTTCATTTCCATTAGCTGTAACAGAATTTAATAGACTACTGTGAATTAAATCAGCTTTACTATGTACTTATGATGCATATTTTGGCAAATTGCAAGATCTGACTTTGGAGCAGGTTAGTGGTGATAGTTTGTTTATCGATTGGTTTTCTCTAATGTATGTGAAGCTTAATATGTATCTTCTTGGAATTAGAAAGTTGTGGTGCTCTCAAATGACATTTTTAGGGAATTCTGATTGAAAAGGTAATTGTAGATTTAAAAAAAAGATGGATTTCAGCCAGCTTTCAAAATTTGTTTGTTCTTGGAGGGTAAAAGATGTGTAGCTTTTTCCTGGAAATGCGAGATGATTGGATCAGCCATTGCATCTAGGAATATCAATGTGCGACAAGACATTTGTGAAAGGCAGGAAGCACGGGCCAGGAGAAAGGTCAATATAAACAAACTACAAGGATATAAGATATTCCCAGTTGGTGGAATTTCCTTATGATCAAACCAAAAACTTTACCCTTTTTTTTTTGCAAGTGATATATTTGATTAGAATCTTGTGGTTGGGAGAACATCATTATTTTCTCTTAGTTATTTGTTCTGAATAGGATATTTTCCATGAGATATGTGCTTGACGAATACAAAGATCTGCATGACAAATGGGAGAAGGCTCCTTCCAAATAACATCTGATCTTCTGGAAGCCCTGTACTTCTTAATCTTATGCAGCCACTTAGAAGTTTCTGTTTTTGTTTTTTTTACCTTTCAATCAGGAACTGTCGGAGCTCAAGAAATCGTTGAATGTTGAAGTGGACCAACTGAGATCTGTGAGCAATGTTCCAGTCTATATGTTTATATGATCTTTTGAAATTCAGTTGAGTGTTTAATATACTACTATATTTTTTTTAAACCAGGAATTTCAAGAGTTAAAAACAACTCTTCAACAACAGCAGGAAGATGTCACTGCCAGCTTAAGAAACTTAGGGGTGAGCTGTCTTATGCGTTATCTCTTTTCATTAGGAAATTATCTGACATCCACTCAGTCTCAGCCTTGATAGCATGAATTGACATCATGCTCCTTGCATTTTATATGTCAATGCATGGTCAAACATAGATTTTAACACAATAAATTTGACTTATGTGTAATATTTGTAGAAGGTGAATAGAATATTAAAGTAACAGTTGATAAGTTTAGCTTCGAAGTAAATGTTTCATCAGAGTTTAGAATATGAATTCTTGAAATTTGTGAAAAAGTTATATGACAGTATTGTTGGTAAAAACGAGTCAAGCATTTGGAATGAGTGCCTTAAAAATTGGACAGAGCAGTTTTTGCTTCAGATGGCAAAGGAATTCTGATTTTTGTTTGTGTGGAACTCCCTACAGCTTCAGGATGTCTCAGAAGAAACAAAAGAGGCAGAAGATGCCAAGCCTGATAACGATGAAGAGAAGACTCAGGAGGAATTGCCAAAGGACAGTGGTAAAGACACTGAGCAGTAGACTGAATTATATGCATCCTTTCCCTATACTTTCTCTGATGAGACATGCTTGGGCGGCTTGTGTGCTAGGTTAACAAGCGTTCTATTTTCATCTGTATGAGATCAAGTCTTTCATTGAAGTAGATTTGATGGATGACTTCTCTTTTTTCTAGCTGTTAATTCAAGCATTTTACTTTTACTGCTATTGACTTGCATAGTTTATGAGGGGTCACATGCCCTGCCACTGGCTAGCTATCCCACTTTTCTCTTATCTTGAGCTTTTCTTGAACTGAAACCTTACTCTTAACTCCCTCGCTTCTTGATCTAGTATGTAAGAACCTAAATAAGTAATCAGAATATCTTGCAGCGAGTGCCTGATGTTCATATTGGTATTACAGAATCAAATCCGAGAGTGATTAAGAAGCATACAAGGAATATCTTAAATTACAGTGTCCCAACATTCTTATATTTAACCCTTGAACTTCCTGCTCTTTTTCTACTCTCGGAAATCAAGATCCAACTGTTTCTGGTCACCGAGAAGCCAACGAAAGTTCTTGGGGGTAAACTTTTATACTTTCTTCATTGCACTAGACATGAGGGACCATGGTTTAGGTTATCATTCTTGAGAAACATCAGAATTTGATGTTTGAGTTGGAACTTAGATTATTTACTTCAGGATGCAAAACCTAAAGTAGATGATAACAGAGCTGCAAGTCCTGTCAAATTCTTTATGATTCTATGTGGTGTTGGAGGTTTAAAATTAGACTCCATGTTCAAGGATGAGATATAACCATTTGTGCATTGATCATCAGTTAGTTTACCTCGCAGTCAACAACAACAACAACAACCCAGTATAATCCTACTAGTGGGGTCTGGGGAGGGTAGTGTGTACGCAGACCTTACCCCTACCCTGGGGTAGAGAGGCTGTTTCCAAATGACCCTCGGCATCCTTCCCTCCAAGAACTCCCCACCTTGCTCTTGGGGTGACTCGAACTCACAACCTCTTGGTTGGAAGTGGAGGGTGCTTACCTCGCAGTCAGAAAGTGAAAATTCGCATAGGTTCTGTTTGAGGGAAAAGCTTGAAAATGAGGGTGTTCAATATCTCTTATTTTCTTACCAATTAATCACATTCTCTATCTTTACAATGTAGGGTTAAGGTTTCCAATGTAGGGGTAAGGTTTGCATAACATTAACCTCCCTAAACCTCATTTGTGGGATTACGTTGGTTTTTTTTTTTTTGGTTGTTGTTGTCGTCGTCGTCGTCTTACCAATTAATCACATGTGAAGCAATTTTAGAGATGCCAAAATGAAAGCCCATGGGGTCGCTTTTGTAACTGGATAACCAGCATTGAAAACCGTCTTAATATTGGCTGGTTTAGTGTTTTGATGATCCCTACCTTATTGACGGCAATTTATGTACTACTTCCGTTCCAGTTTATGTTAACCTATTTTTTTTTTGGTCCGTTCCAAACAGAATGAATTCTTTGTAAATTTGGAAACAATTTTGCTTAAATTTACAATTCTACCCTTAATGAGAAACTTTTATAACCACACAAATACTTTGGGCCCATTTTTAACTTGTTTAGAACCACAAATTTTAAAAGTTTTCAATTTTTCTTAAACTTCGTGTCCAGTCAAACAGGTTCACATAAATTGGAACGAAGGGAGTATTTATTATCCTTCTCAATTTGCTTCTCCCTGTCGATTTCTCATCGTTTCATTAAACAACACATGCTTTTAGATGGGTGAACTTGGGATTCGTTCTATTAGGTATACTCCATCAGGCCCAATCCTCATGAGAACTCCAAGTTACTTGGCTGGTCTATCTTACATGCAGATATCATAATTTTGCGACCTTTCTGATGAAACATTTTGTGCAAGCACTAATAATTGGATGTGTATCATACAATAAAATGGATTTGAGTTATATTTACTGATAATTAGAATGAATTTATATACTACTATTAGTGTAGTTTAGTTTCTTATAGTAGCTTACTTACCTTCTTTTCAAAGTTTTCAACTTATGCTAACTGTGGACAATTACATGTAGTTCTTTTGAAACTCCATCTGAAGAGAAACATATTTCAAAATAATCAAATTTTAAAATATAATTTAACTACTTTTTTCCCTGTACTAATTAATAACCACTAAACAATGAAGTGTTGTATCTATTAACAGTGATCCCTTAACTTATGACGTACGGTACAACCACTATCCATGAAGTTATGTTGAAGGATAACTATACGAAAGATTTTGAGGCAAAGGCTTGGCAAAAAGAAGAAATTGAAAGACAATTCCAAGAGGTAAGACATCATTTTGACCTTGAATTAGTTGAAGATAATTTATTTGTAGAGGAGCAAACAAATTTAACAAAACAGGTGAGACAAACTCTTAATCAGCTCAACATCAGTATATCAAAATCGTTTAAAACTCAACTCAGACGGAAAACTAGGAGAAAATCTAGGGTAAATTTTACAAATTGTCATATAATTATGACTTTTTTCATAAAATTAAAAATTGTATTTTACGGTCACTATGATTTTTGTGTAAGTTAGTGAAAGTTTTATGATTTTTGTGTGAGAAAACAAAGTTATATGACTTTGGTTGGAAAAAAAATAGTTATACGACCATTTATGAAATTTACCCGAAAATCACAACAACATGATCAATACCTCTACAACAAGAAAGTTGACACTTCTTGCCCGTCGAAAATCACACGTCTATTTTAAGTTAATATATTAAATTTGAAAAGAAATGAGGATAATCTTTTTTCAAATTTGATTTACAGAAAAATTGAATACAAATCTAAAATCAAGATCCATGGAAAAATTATGGTCTAGTAGCTGTCTTTTCTTATTTCTTACTAGTAAATAAATTTCAACTTTTTTAAAAAATAATTGTCTTTTTCAGATGTCATCACGCTTACTACATATACATATAGTTAGTTTTTAACTGATTCTTTACAGAAAAAACTAAACCCCAAATAGAAAGAAAAAGTTAAAAAGAAAAAAGAACGGCAAAGGGATTCTTATATAGATTACTGCATGTAACCCAAAAGTAGTAGTAATTGAAAGCATATAGTAAGTGCATGGCAGCAGGCTCAGAAGCATCTTATGTCATTATCTATCTTCCTTTCACTCTCATCTCTTAAATTCTTTCTATCAATACTTTATACAAACAATATTTCTGATACTCCAATTTTCTATCTGCAGCACTCTCTACTACTTTCTCTGCCCCTCTACTAATCTCTCCTTCTTATGGCCTCCTCTCCTTCTGCTGCACCTCCACCTGAAGAACAACAACCACCGCAGCTTCCGCCCCTTCACTACACGGTCATCTTTTCACCTCTTTAATATTCTGTTTTTTTTTTTTTATAAAAAGTTTTGTTTTTGTTCTTTTTTTTGGGCTTAATCTGGTTCTTTTTGTTTTCGCAGACATGGGTTTTGAAAGTTTCCATCCACTGTCCAGGCTGCAAGAGAAAAGTCAAGAAAGTTTTGCAAAGCATCGAAGGTTCTCTTCTTCTCTTCTAATCTTGCTTTGTTCTTTTAACTCTCTTCTATTTCTGGTCTCTTTTTAGTTTGTATATATATGTCTAATAAAAAGGATTAATTAATGGACAATCATATCTATTTCTTGATTCACTCAAAAAGGTGAAGATATATTAAGCATCATTTGTTACTATAGGAGTATTTATATTAACATAATGAGAATGTGTGTATATATATATGAACAATGGTAGAGCCAAGAATTCCGGGGTTTCAAAAAAATGTAAATTGTCGCATTTACTATTTTTGAACCACTTTTGTCATTACATGAAAAAAATATCATTTTTTTTTTAATTTTAAAGAGATTCAAAAATATATATATATATATATATACAAGAAAATTTATTTTTACCTTGTTGTACAGTATAATTTTCGGATGAAAAGAATTCTTACGTGTGGCTATATACCACTCTATATGAAAACAACTTAGAAGTAATAATTATGGGTGTTTTGTGTTTTTTCACTTTGCAGGTGTTTATACAATAGATATTGATCCACAACAGCAAAGAGTCATAGTAACTGGAAATGTTGATGCAGAGACTTTGATAAGGAAGCTAGTGAAGAATGGAAGGAGTGCTGAGTTATGGCCAAAGCCAAAGCCTACAGTAAAAAAGAAGAAACCGAAGAAAAATGAAACCAGTGACGACGATGATGAACCAGAAGAAGATGATGAAAATAATGAAAAAACAGCTGAAAATTCCGAAGCAAATATGAGAAATAATGGTCCTCAAAGACATGGTGTGAGATTTGGTGGGGTTGAGACTATTACGTTGGATGACAGGTCGGCGCCGGAGAGTGTTGCCGCCGTTGAGAGGTACCCGGCGGCGGAACAAAAGGCCGGCGGTGGCGGAGGTGGTGGAGGACAAGGTGGTGCTAAGAAGAAGAAGAAAAAGAAAAAGAAAAGTGGGAATAGTAACGCTAATGCGAATGCAGGGTCTAATGGTGCACCGCCAAGCAGTGAATCAGAAGTTGCAAAAATGGGTACCGGTCAAGTGATTGATCAAGCAAATCCAGGCCATCCATTTCAGCATCCTTATTCTAACCCGTACGATCAGAATCCACCGGCTTATTGTGTTCCTCATCAGAGTTATGTGGTGAGTTACAATGCGGCACATCCTACCATAAGCGCTGCACCATCATATTACTATGTTCCATCCTCACCGTACATGCAGTCTGATTTATATTCCAAGCAATCTGCGCCGTTGGAGTCTTTTGAGATTTTGAGCGATGAGAACCCTCATGCCTGCTATATCATGTGATCATTATGCTGAAAGATAATGTAGCATATTAAGATAGTATGAGAATTTTGGCAAGAATTAGAGCTTAATTTCATTTGCAGTTGCATTTATTTACTTTCGTTTAGATTTAGAATGTATGTAATAGGATCGTGTTATTTCTGGAATTAGACGTTAGATCATGACTAATAAACATGTTGTAAAATGTACTCCATATGCTACTACTAATATGTAGTAATTGCATAGTTGATAGTACTATACTAGTACTTTATGTTGTTTCAATTTACTAATCGGAGTAGATGTGTGACACTAACTAAACTTGTGATACTAAGGAGAGGGGTCCAGATTTTAAGTCACTTTAGAAGAGTGGAGAAGTAGTGTTGATCTGTTTGGGAATGAAGGGAGTAAAAATAAAAATTTAAAAAGCAACATGTACGCATAACTGAGAGTTTAAGTTATATCCACCGTCAATATAAAGAATTTTTAACATTATTAACTCAACTCAGTTAAAGAATATCTAGCTAAGTAATGGTATAAAAATTCCCTGATAATATATAACTTAAACTCGAAATGGATGAGAACTAGTAACACAACATAGGAGGGAATATTTTGATTTGTTCGAAGGCCAAAACTTTAGAGGCACTAAAGAGGTTGAGGGATGGAATAATTTAGCGGTTTAACCTATGTATGCCCAGTTATCCATTGAGAATATTCAGAAGAGAGGCCCAGCAGTCCTCTCTTCTTTACTACTTTTGAGAAAATAATAGCATATTTTATTTATTTCTTACAATTAGCATGATCTGAACAACAACAACAACAACAACAACCCAGTATAATCTCACTAGTGGGGTCTGGAGAAGGTAGTGTGTACGCAGACCTTACCCCTACCCTGGGGTAGAGAGGCTGTTTCCAATAGACCCTCGGCATACTTCCCTCCAAGAACTCCCCACATTGCTCTTGGGGTGACTCGAACTCACAACCTCTTGGTTGGAAGTGGAGGGTGCTTACCATCAGATCAACTCACCTTGTCCATGATCTGAACAAGAATAAGAATATTATTTCCAATTTGTACTGTTACTTCTTCATGCATAAAGGTATGCATAAAGGTATGAAGTATTAACAAAGAAAACCAACTTAGGTTTAAGAAGGTGGCCGGGATATTGCCAAACCGAGAAGGATGTTTCATCAACAATTTGGCTCAATAGACAACTCAAATTGAGTTATAACTACACATTATCTTTCTAAAAAGGATATCATATATACTTAGATTAGATAATTATTTGGAAACTTTAGTTTTGTTTTTCTTCTTTGGTAATTTGCAGCATTTGGAGAAAACTTTCTAAGTGGTTAATAAAGGAAAATTAAAGATCCTTAACGAGAAAATGAGAATACTTAGCAGGAATGGGGGAAAAAAAAAGGAAAAACTAAAATTTTAGGAAGTAGGAATCAACATCTTTTAGTCAAGTAGCTTTGTGAACTTTATCTTGATATAAACTTTTAAAAAGTTGACCAATTTTCTTTTTCATTCTTCTAGTTCTTCCTGTTGGAACTTTTTCATTTTTTTAAGTAAGGTTTTACATACATGTGTGTTTAAACCACACACGTATTCACGATTTCTTTGGCTAAGAATTTTTTTCAATTAAATTACAATGAAGGGAGCTAATATTTACATANAAGGTGCATGTGGCTCCCATTGATGACAAGATGCGGGAAGCGAGGCTTAGATGGTTCGGACATGTTCAGAGGAGAAGCCCAGATGCTCCGGTACGGAGGTGTGAGCAGCTAGTGGTGGAAGGCATGAGAAGAGGTAGAGGGCGGCCTAAGAAGTATTGGGGAGAGGTGATCAGACAGGATATGGCGAAACTCCAGATTTCTGAGGACATGACACTTGATAGGAAGATGTGGAGGTCGAGTATTAGGGTTGTAGGTTAGGAGGTAGTTGAGTCCTGCCTTACTTCGTACTATTGTGGGACTATCCATTTAGGGGTTTTGTCTAAGATAGCTAGTGTCAATACTGTGACTTACTATTTCGCTTTTAGTGTGTGTCCTATTTACTAGTTATCGCTTTGCTTTGCATCCTTCCTCTGAATTTTACTGTGCTCTTATCTTTCTTATGATTGTTGTGGCGGTACTAATATTGTCTCCCCTCCCCTCCCTTCCCTTTATCTACCCTCTCCCTTTGCTTTGCATCTTTATTATGAATTCCATGGTATTGCTTTTTTTTAAGCCGAGGGTCTTTCGGAAACAGCCTCTCTACTCCTTCGGGGTAGGGGTAAGGTCTGCGTACATACTACCCTCCCCAGACCCCATTAATGGGATTCTACTGGGTTGTTGTTGTTGTACCCGGTACCACCAACCATTGCTATCTCTCAATCACGAATTCATAGTTTAATGTAGCTGAATTTAAATAGTTTAATGTCGCAGAATTTAAAGTGATTTGTAGCCGCGGCGAAAATAGGATTTTTACCAAGATATTTAAATGAAAAATAATTGACCATGTATATACAGTGTAGTTTTCAAAGGAAGAGGGTTTGGCTGAACCCCTTCTGCCCACGTAACTCCGCACTGAATTGTAGTTTCACATATTTTAATAGTATATCTATATGGTAAGCGCCCTCCACTTCCAACTAAGAGGTTGTGAGTTCGAGTCACCCCAAGAGCAAGGTGGGGAGTTCTTGGAGGGAAGGATGCCGAGGGTCATTTGGAAACAGCCTCTCTACCCCAGGGTAGGGGTAAGGTCTGCGTACACACTACCCTCC
>AWOL01S0005657.1:89821-103372 GCA_000715115.1 Nicotiana otophora | reverse complement strand
GTGGGTTGCTCTGATGGTAAGCACCCTCCACTTCCAACCAAGAGGTTGTGAGTTCGAGTCACCCCAAGAGCAAGGTGGGGAGTTCTTGGAGGGAAGGATGCCGAGGGTCATTTGGAAACAGCCTCTCTACCCCAGGATAGGGGTAAGGTCTGCGTACACACTACCCTCCCCAGACCCCACTAGTGGGATTATACTGGGTTGTTGTACAATGTAGGGAGCAAATTCCACCAAAGTCACCAAGTAGAGATTTAAAATACAAAAATCAATATTTGTTTTTGTCACATAAAAATCATCTAATTAAAGCGTAGGTAACTAAAATATAAACTTGCCGGAAAATACATATTTTGACTGGAAAACGTAATGTGGGTCTCCTAATGATCATTTAATAGGCTTAATAAAATGGATTAAATGTAATAACTCATCTTAATACCTAATTTTCTGTGCAGAAATTAAACGGTGCAGAAATATAAGCTGAACAAAAATTCTTGTATGGGTTAAAATCTGTCTCTAGAGTATTTAAGCCGAGATAATATTAAGGGAAGAGTTCTCAAGTCGTTGTTAGTCGAAATGACCCAAAAAGCAGCAAAGTCCCTAGTCGAAGTGTCGACAAGAGCCGTAGACGAGATGTCAACAAGGATCGAGGTCGAATATCGTTGATAAGAGTTGTAACAACTAGTTTTTCAGGATATGATATTAAAAGAAAATATTCTAGTGAATTTTCTCTGCACTTGTACTATTAGTGTTTCTTAGGAACATGTCTCATATATATAGAAAAAAGAGACAATCATAGGGGCATGTAATATTCATTTGTAAGAACACACTTTAATAAAAAGATTCTATATTCATTTGTAAGAACACACTTTAATAAAAAGATTCTTTCTCTCTTTCTTGCTAAGATACAAACATCACCTTTTCACTAAGATTCTTGTCTCTACTATTCCATACTTGTCCATCAAATCCAAGAATAACTCGAATATTCAAGGATTTGTCTGTCATTCATCATTGTCAGGAGGAACATCCACCTCCTTCATCATTTATTGGTGAATCATTTCTCCTATTTACTTAAATGTCATTTATTATTATTCATTGCTATTAAATGCTACATTATTGCTCATACTTTTTAGAACAATTATTGCATGTTGTTATCACTATATGACCGAACCCATCTTGCACCCTTGAAAGCTTCATCTAGAGATATTATTATTAACTAAGTTTAACCCCTAATTACATAAATTTAATTATTTGAACCAAAATTCATATTTTTTGGTCAAACAATTTGGTGTCGTCTGTCGGGATTTCTAAGTTAAACTTTTAGTTTCTTCTAGATCTACAACCAGCACGGGTCACTAACATAAAACAATAAGATCTCCTTTCTTTGTGTACACAAATTCCAACATGGCAGGTAACCAAGAAGAAATGACAATAATAACAAGTGACCTCCCAACCAACCTCGTGAACGTCATCAAAGAAAGTTGTGAAACAGTAGACAAGGGCGCGATGCCCAGTGCTTCCCCTAGACGAGATGGGTCACCGTCCCCTCATTGCAGCATAACAAAATCTCGTGGTAAGGGAGCCTCCACGTTGACGTGGAGGAAGAGACACCCCCAGCTATAAAAAAGTTACTCGAAACATGGCTAACTGACACGCTAACCAGCAGCCTCAACAAGTCCGCTCGGGACACGACTACAGAAAATGCAAGGACTTACACGATACAATAAGTAGACGTGCAATGCAACCAACTCTTTCTTCCAACGACATGTATTACTCACAATGTCATTGATAGTGTATGTGACAACGCCCTCGCATCCATTCTAAAAAGGATGGAAGAAATGGAGAATGAAAACAAGGCGCTCCAAGACCAAATGAAAGAACACTAATAAAGGGTCGATAAAAACCGGGCGCTCCTAAGTTGTTGCCGAAGAGGGACGCCGACCGGTTCATCGAAAAATCGTACAGTGTTGACGGAGCCCCACATGCCATACCAAAAATCTTTAAAATGCCGCCCTATCTCAGGATATATGACGGCACAACTGACCATGAAGATCATGTGACTCATTACGTCACCGCCGTAAAAGGAAATGATCTCGCCAAAGAACAAGTATCTTCCATTTTTCTAAAGAAGTTTGGCGAAACCCTTACAGGAGGGGCATTAACATGGTATTCGCAGCTTCCAGCATGCTCCATAACGACTTTCGAGGAAATGGCCGACAAGTTCGTAACGACCCATGCCGGAGCCAAGAGGGCCGAGGCAAGAGTGAACGACATGTTCGCTATTAAAGAGTCCCTGGGAGAGGGACTAAGGGACTTCCTCACCCGGTTCAACTGAGTGAGGATGACTCTACCAAACATATCTGAAGGGATGGCGGTCGCAGCCTTTTAGAATGGGCTGAGTAGAGATGGTTAAAGAGTGACTAGAAAATTGTTGAGTCAGTTGATGAAGTTTCCCCCAACCACTTGGGACAAAATCCGCAATGCTTACTACGCCGAGGTCCGTGCAGATGAGGACGACCTCAACTTACCGACCCACCGACTAACCTCGGTACAAGCCGAATCAAGAAAAGATCGAAGAGACAATGCCAGAAGAGATCATCCACTTCCAAGACCTAATAGGGAACGACATCAACCATATACCAGGGCGGCCGTTGCACCCTCCCTCCACTATAAAGAAGGTCCATCCAGACCAAGGACGGGAGCTCATCGGATTGGCCGAGATATGCCCCCCAATTATCTGCTCACAATTTTTGTGTGTCACCTACAGAGATAGTCTACGCTCTAGAAAAACTCGAACCTAAAGTGAAGTGGCCGCCGAAGATGAGATCGGACCCAAACACTAGAAAGTTCGACGCCCTCTGTGAGTTCCACCAGGAACGAGGACACAAAACTGAGGATTTCATCGCCCTGGGGCAAGAATGCGTAAACATGTTGCGACACGGGAGAACCAACTTTTCCAGAGGATGCGAACACCAAAGACCGCCAAAACCACCCTCACCAGCTCGTACCATCAACATGATCATCGGCGGCAGCGATGACGCTTCCATCAACAACGTGAAGTTCACCACTACCCAAAAACTCAGGCGATCTATCACCCACTAGTGGTACGACAAACTCGAAGAAAATATCATCTTCGCCAAGTCGGATGCCGACGGTTTGACCTTTCCTCATAATGGCGCCCTCGTTATTACTTTATGTATTTTTGATACCGATGTTAAATTCATTATGATAGATGACGGGAGCGACGAGTGCATTATCCATCCCAGAGTTCTTACCCAAATGAGACCTGAAGATAAGATAGTGTCACGCTGTATCACACTAACTGGTTTTAACAATGCAGTTGAGCATACATCCGGGGAAATTACACTCCATATTCCGGCCGGTGGCGTAACTTTGGAGACAACAATTCATATCATGGACCAGGCCACCACGTACAACTCCATAGTGGGACGATTATGGATACATTCCATGAAAGTCGTCCCCTCCATCTTATACAAAGTAATTAAATTCCCAGCTCCATGGGGGATTTTCAGTATACGAGTAGAACAACGCATGTCACAAGAATGCTACCACATTGCCTTAGACGGCACGGCCACCCAACCGAGAAAAGATAAAGAAAATGAGGCATAGCAATCAACAGGGTCGAGATCGGAGCAAGAGAAAGTAGAGAACCTCATCAAGGAACCAGATACGGCTAAAGCTGTTGGTTCGACCATAGAAGACCTCGACTCCATTCAGTTAGATCTCAACAACCACAACAGCCATGCAGATATATCGGGCATCCCAAAAGAAATCGCTACATATAGATTAAATTTAGAATTACTCCACCCCCTAGTAAGGCAAGTCAGGCATAAATTCAACTCCACAATTAATGACGCACTACGCGATGAGGTGGAAAACATGCTGGAAAATAGTTCCATCGGGGAATCGAAGTACCCCAAATGGGTCGATAATGTAGTGATAGTCAAAAAGAATAATGGAAAATGGCGAATTTATGTGGATTGCACAGATTTGAACAAGGCATGCCCGAAGGATTCGTTCCAGTTGCCACATATCGACCAACTCATCGACGCAACGGCCGAACACAAGCTACTAAGCTTCTTGGATGCATACTCAGGATATAATCAAATCCTTATAGAAGAAGAAGATCAAGAATAAACCACGTTCATCACCCACCAAGGAACGTATTGCTACAGGGTCATACCTTTTAGACTAAAACATGCAGGAACTACTTATTAAAGGTTGGTGATAAAGATGTTCAAAGACCATCTTGGCAAAACAATGAAGGTATATATCGATGATATGATGGTCAAGTCCAAAAGGGGAGAACATCACATCGATCATTTGAAAGAAACTTTCGACATACTCTGATAATACGGAATGAAGCTGAACCCAGAAAAATGCACATTTGGTGTAGCCTAGGGAAAGTTCTTGGGTTTTCTAGTATCACAGCAAGGGATTGAGGTCAACCCCGACCAAATCAAAGTCATCGAGGGGATAGCGGAACTCTTGACCACTAAGAAATAAGTCCAAAGGTTGACCGGTCGCATCGTCACTCTATCGAGGTTCATCTCGTGGTCGTCGGATATGTGCTATAAATTCTTCAGCTTACTCAAGAAAGATAACGGCCTTGAATGGACTTCCAAATACATCCAGGCCCTGCAAAAGCTAAAGGCATACTTATCATCTCCCGCTCTGCTTTTAAAGCCCGTGCCGGAGGAGCGTCTCCTGGTCTATATGGTCGTATTTGAGGTAGCTATAACCGCAGTCTTAATTCGATAAAACTAAGGTATGCAATCTCCCATATATTACATTAGTAAAATACTCGCTGACGCCGAGATGAGGTACCCACACCTCGAACAATAGGCTTTGGCCTTAGTCGTAGCTTCACAAAAACTTAGACCATATTTTCAATGTCACCCCATCTCGGTCGTCACGACCGTCCCCCTCAGAAGCATTTTACATAAAACCGAACTGTCAGGAAGGCTGGACAAGTGGGCTATCGAGTTGAGAGAGCACGATATCACCGATCAGCTGCGAATGGCGATAAAGTCACAAGTACTAGCTAACTTCATAGACGACTTTAGCGCAAAGATAATGCCTAAACTCGAAAGAGAGATCGTCCAAACCTCCCTCCAAACACAAGACCTCTGGGTCCTATACACTGATGATGCATCTAACGTGTTAGGATCCGGATTGGGACTCGTACTCGAAGTCCCAACAGGCGAAGTGATTTGTCAGTCCATAAGGTGCCCGAATATGACTAACAATGAGGCCGAATATGAGGTCGTAATTGCAGGTCTAAGACTAGCACTCAAATATAGAGTAAAATGGTTGAAACTGCGTTGCGATTCCTAGTTCGTAGTCAATCAAGTCACGGGGACTTTTCAAATCAAGGATCAAAGGTTACAAAGGTACCAGACAAATTTTTGTAAGCTACTGCCTGAGTTCAACGAATGTCAGCTTGACCAAATCTCACGAGCACAGAATGTCAAGGCAAATGGCCTCGCCAAACTAGCCGCAGCTACCAAAATCATCACAACCGGAGACAAAAACATAGTCCACCTCCTCAATTCATCATTAAACTAAGTCGAGGTAAGAACCATAAACTTAACTTGGGATTGGCACAATCGTATTGTCGCGTACTTACATGACGACACACTCACTGGCGACAAAAAAGAGGCCAAGAAACTAAGAATGCAAGCGGCGAGGTACAATATCTTCTGCAATGATCTATACAAGAGAACCTACGAAAGCTATTTGGAAAAGTGCTTGAGCCCAAAACAAACTCAGTGTGTCCTCGAATAAGTTCATGAAGGCCATTGCGGGGCTCACTCCGGCAACCGAGCACTGGTCAGATGCCTCATACGGGCAGGATATTACTGGCCTACCATAAAAAAGGATATCACAGACTTTGTAAGGCGATGCGAGCAGTGCCAAAAGTACACCCCAATGATCCACCAAGCAGGTGAACACCTTCACTCAGTCACATCCCTTTGTCCGTTCATCAAATGGGGAATGGGCATTGTGGGCCCCCTACCAACATGGCGAGGTTATGTACGATTCCTTTTTGGTTTTAACTGACTATTTCTCTAAGTAGGTGGAAGCAGGAGCATTTTCCCAAATACGGGAACATGAAGTAATCACCTTTATATGGAGAAATATCATCTACCGATTCGGCCTTCCTAAAGAAATCAGCTGTGACAACGGACCCCAGTTCACAGGAAAGAAGACGGCCTAATTCTTCGAGAAATAGCATATCAAAAGGATACTCTCGACCCCATACCACCCCACTGGTAATGAACAAGAAGAATCATCCAGCAAGTCAATACTAAACATCATGAAGAAGAAGCTCGAAGACGCCAAGGGACTGTGGCCGGAAATACTACCAGAAGTATTATGGGCCTACCAAACAACTCCGACACCAAGCATATGAGATACGTCCTACTCTTTGGTATATGGGACCGATACAGTAATACCAGTCAATGTCAGAGAACTCAGCCTAAGGTACTCCCATGAGAGCGGCACGAGTAACGATAAAAGCAGAAGGCAAGAACTCGACGAAGTCGATGGACGAAGATATATGGCCTACATAAGAACGGTATCACAAAAGCAACAAGAAGAGCGCTATTACAACCAGAAAGCAAAGGTCAGGCCGCTCAAAGTCGGGGATTACGTACTAAAATCTAAAACTCAAGCGAGCAAAGATCCCAGGGAAGGCAAGTTGGGAACAAATTGGCATGGTCCATATAAAATCACAGCCGAAGCAAACAAGGGTTCATTCCAGTTAGAAATTATAGAAGGAAAGCTACCACCAAACAATTGGAATATCAGCCATCTCAAATACTTCAACTTCTGAGAGAAAAAAACGCCCCCCAAGCCGTACTATTTTTTCCCTCACTTGAGTTTTGTCCCATTTGGGTTTTCTCAAGGAGGTTTTTAACGAGACGACAAAGGGAGCGTGTCGAGTCGAAGTACACGAAGGTAGGGTCGTGATTACTATTTCATTGCTCGACCTCTCACTATTCTCCAGATCGGCCAATGAAGGGACTAGATAGACCGGGACTCGGACTGGAACGCCAGCCAACACCCAAAAATCTGTAAATATCTCCAAGCATGTAACAAAAGCAACAATGTCAAGGCAATAAACTTTACACTTATCAGCACACCTTTCTCGCATTCAGGTTATGTTCGACCTCTCAAACTAACACCTGTTGGACCTCGGCCATAATTAAATTCAGGTTATGTTCGACATCGCTCGAACGAACACCTACCGACCCTTGGCCATAATTAAATTCAGGTTATGTTCGACCTTGCTCGAACTAACACCTATCGTCCCTCGTCCATGGTTAAATTCAGGTTATGTTCGACCTCGCTCGAACTAACACCTGCCGGCCCCCAGATATAATTAAACTCAGGTTATGTTCGACCTCGCTTGAACTAACACCTGCCGGCCCTCGGCCGTAACTTAAACGAAAGGTTATGTTCGGCCTCGCTTGAACTAACACCTACCGGGCCCCGGCCGCAACTTAAACGAAAGATTATGTTTGACCTTGCTCGAACAAACACATATCGTCTCTCGACCGCAATTTAATGAAAGGTCATGACCAAACAAGTCAAGAAAGAGAAAAGGCAGCCAAACAACAGGAGCAAAAAACATACAAGTATAGAAAATAAACCACAAGAAAAGAAGCAGATGCAGAGAACAACTTTGGCATTTCATACTTAAACATTCTTTAAAAAGGCTAAGACGCCAGCAAAAATACACAAGTTTACAACAACAAAAAAAACTATTGATCGCCACCATCATGATCTTCTGCACCTTTACTGCCTTGGCCATCGATGCCCGAGCCATCTTGATCCCTCTCGCCACCGTCACCTTCATCCTCAGGGTATGCAACATCATACCAGGAATTTTGTTTAAGCTGGTCCACACTCCAATCCCCCTCGTCATCACCAGCGTCAGGCATGGCAGGATCATATCCACAAGCGACCCGAGCCTCACGGGCCTTAACACGAACATTATCAAGGGCGATCGCAGAAATAGACCCCGCCTTATGCAAATCTCGAAACACGTCCAACTGAACCTCAGCGTGAATCCACTCCTCATACATGTCCCTAGGAACGTTGGGAAAAATCTGAAGTACGAGAAGAAGACAGTTGTGCAAGCAGTTGGGCCTTCTCAGCTTCTAAAGCGTCCACCCGATCGTAGATGAGGGAGTTATCTTTCTCCAGCTCTCCTCTCCTCTCCTCTAGTCGATCCTCTTTTACCTTCGCCGTGGACTGGTCAATCTCCCACTCGACCCGGAGAGTCCTATTCGCTAACTCTAGCATCTCTAATTTCCTATGAGTCTCCAAACAGGAAGACTCCACCTTCTCAAGCTCACTCTGCTTCTTGTCAACTTCACTATTAAGGACCTCCATCTGAAGTCGGTATTCTTCCAATTGCCTGCGCAGCTCGACCACTTGTTCTCGAAGGTCACCGCACTGGGCCTCTACAGCTCTGCTGACCTCAAGATCCTCTTCCCTACTCCTAAACGTCCCCTCAAGGACGCTACACTTCTCGATGACTCTCACCAGCTCATCATCCTTGTCCTTCAACTTATCACGAAGGGCCTGCATATTGCCGCCCTCACTAAACCGCCTGCGAAACTCCCGGTACTTGCCGCGGTATTCGAAATATTTGTTTTTCAACCTCACAAATATTTCCCTATGCTTATCCTCCCTTCGGCCACTTTCAATCTCCAAAATCACAGTCTACAATCACAAAAAAGAAAAAGAAGTAAGGCAAAAATGAAAATGCTCCTGCTAACAAAGGCAAAAAAGAGAAGGACAAAACACTAAACACTCACCCTAAGAGCAAGACCGATTATGCTCCTCGACAAGGTGATGTCTTCCAATTATTTGAGGGTCTTACCCTCTATTTCGGAGAAAAGAGGGTCGAGGGCAGGAAACACATTCTCTGTGTTCTTCAACAAATCGCGATCCATAGGGATCGCAATGGTCCTCGTAGACCCCTCCAACCTTATCTCAAGTTGGGTAAAACCCTCCTCCATCATCTTCAGGTCGTCTGCATTAATGTCCGAACCTGACTCGTCACCTTCCTCGACAATACCTTTACCTCTCTCATTAGTTGGCAAAAAAGTATTATCAGCCGGCTGGGAAGACGATACCTCCCCTCGCCTTGAAGTATCGAGAACATCAGCAGTTTATCCCTCCGCCTCTGCCACCGTAGAAGGCATATCCACTTCTATTTCCTCCAACCTCGGAGTCTCGGACTTCGGCTCGATATCATCCCTAATGCAAATGGTCGCCGTCTCGCACAGTGAAAAGTCACCCGCCACTAAGTCAACGGCCCGGGCAACTCCGTCGTCGACATCTACAGATCTCCTCTCATTGGGCATCAAATCCCCCTCGCCTGGCACAAGTTCATCATCTTCATCTATAAGACGATATATGGGAGATGCTAAGGTCTCCATTGTCGAAGCCCCCACAATCGCCAAAGGAGCAGGACCAGATGCCACAACATGAGGGATTGAGGCGCGAGCAAAAATAGCTGCTATCGTAGATGGAGCGAAAGTCGAGGGTGCATCAGCTTTTCTTTTTCGGAATGAAGGGGCGGGAGCTCTTGAAATCCTCGAAGGTCCCCTGGTCGAAGCTAGGAAAAACACAGGAAAAAGGGAAGGTTATCAAAATAAACGAAAAGAAAAGAAACCAAGACTCCCACGAAACAAGGGACTTACCAGCCGAAGAAGGAGCCGGTCCAAATCTCTTGAAGAAGCCCGGCCACTCACGGATCCCCACGATGTGAGGGAGGAGCTGACTAACCCAATTGGAAATGTCTTCGACCAAGGGAGGAGGCGAGATCTTAGCTGCACAAAAACGAGAAAGGACAAGAAATCAAAACCCACAACCAAGCAAGGGAGAAAAATCAGACACATACGAACGAGGAAGCTAGGTACTTATGAGTGCAATTCCAAACCTCAGGAAAACCGTCGACGTTGGCCACAACCTCTTCGGTTCTGACGGAGAAGTAGTTTAACCAAAATTGGCAGTTAGATTTATCGTCCATCTTCACCACCATGCACTTGCCTCCTCGGTGGAGAAGGTTTAACATCGCCCCCTGTAAAATCTAGGGGCGAACAAGTGTATCAAATGTCGAAATGTGAGTTCGACCCCGGCCAGCTCGACGAATTTGGGGAGCATCCTTATGAGCTTGTAAACGTATGGGGCGAGCTGGGATGGGTAGATGCCGTAATAGCGGCAAAATTCCTCTGCCAACGGAAGGAGAGGGAGAGTATAACTGACTTGGAAGGGGTAGGCGTAGAAGGCGCAATATCTAGGGCAATAGACCTGCACCGTATCTCACCCAGCCGGGATTAATTCGAAGTGATCGAGGATTTTGTACTTTAACCCTAAGTTCTCCCAATTCCTTCTTTGTCATTACTGACCGAAAGGTTCCAGGGCCGGCGTTAGGGTATTTTAAGAAGTCAGACCTGGTGTCGGGATTACGAGGAATTATCTCCTCTACCAAAGGGAAGCCTCTGTCCTTGACGGTGGCAGGAGCATTCCCCTCACGAGGAGGGAGAACCATCGCTAAAGGGACCGCATCACTTCCCTCACTAGATTCGGGAGGTACGTTAGTCATGTTTTATCAGAATAAAGGGAAGTATCAAGCAATAAAGAATCGAAAACGATGAAAACCCCAAGAATAGAGAGGAAAAGTGTCAAGTCAGAGAGAAGAAAGAAAGAGATATGGGTTTCAAAGCAAAAAGTTTGAAACTTCAAAATCACACCCCCACACCTCTATTTATAAGAACCTGGGCACTAGAACCAAAAATGGTTCATCATTACTGGCACTGTAACCGAAGCAACAGAAGCAATGCACCGGAAAGATGCATCATAATGACGCATGATGTCATGACGTCATCCTAATTTATGGACAGTCCAACGTCAACAAACCAATTGGGAAAATCGAGACGTTTTGAAATAAGTGGTCCACATAGGGCCTCATTGCCGATTCTCTATGACCACCACGACCTGAACCGCTCGCTCAATTATTTCGACCATAACGAGCAAATTCGTTCATCGACCCCGCCTGAAGCCGGTCTCAATAAGCGAAGGGATTAATTGTATGGGTCAAAATCTGTCCCTAGAGTATTTAAACCGAGATAATATTAAGGGAAGAGTTCTCAAGTCACCGTTAGTCGAAATGACCCAAGAAACAACAAAGTCCCTAGTCGAAGTGTGGAGAAGAGCCGTAGTCGAGTTGTCAACAAGGGTCGAGGTCGAGGTCGAATATCGTTGATAAGAGCTGTAACATCTAGTTTTTCAGGATATGATATTAAAAGAGAATATTCTAGTGGATTTTCTCTGCACTTGTACTATTAGGGTTTCTTAAGAACATGTCTCATATATATAGAAAATAGAGACAATGATAGGGGCATGTGATATTCATTTGTAAGAACACACTTTGACAAAAAGATTATTTCTCTCTTTCTTGCTAAGATACAAACAACACTTTTTCACTAAGATTCTTGTCTCTACTATTCCATACTTTTCCATCAGATCCAAGAATAACTCGAATATTCAAGGATTTTGTCTGTTATTCATCATTGTCAGGAGGAACATCCATATACTTCACCATTTATTGGGTGAATCATTCCTTCTATTTACTTAAATGTCATTTATTATTATTCATTGATATTAAATGCTACATTATTATTGCTCATGCTTTTTAGAACAGTTATTGCATGTTGTTATCACTATATGACCGAACCCATCTAACGTTTATTGCACCCTTGAAAGCTCTATCTAGAGATATTATTGTTAACTAAGTTTAATCCCTAATTACATAAATTTAATTATTTGAACCAAGATCCATATTTTTTGGTCAAACAATTCTGTTTAAGGATAATCTCAGTGTAATGGTTATGTCAATTCTGAGAAAAAGAAAGAATAAAGGATCTTGCAAAGAAAATCTACTAGTCTTTCTTGTGGAAGTACTGACTCCATTGGGTCAGAGCTCTCTCGAGCTGTATTCCTTCTGATTAATTCAATTTGACATTCTCAAGGATTATACAGAATAAGAATAATCTGAGAATAAAAAGTGCCTGAGAAAGGGATATTAATCAAAAGAAAGCCAGTATTTGTGGTATTTACCCTTCGCCTACAGATTTTGCTGACACGCTTTTCAAGTACTACTACTTAGTTTATCAAATAAATAAAGATACAACATTTATCTTATTGTACTGCCTAAAGATATGATTGAACGATTGGTGGGTCAGGGTAGGGCATACGCAGACCTTATCCTATCCTAGGAGTGCAAAGAGGATGTTCCGTTAGACTCCCGATTAAAGAAAAGATGAAAAGAAACAGTGACAACAAGCAATAATAACAAGATAATAAGAAAATCGAAGGTTAATAAGCTATGAAAAAATAAAATAAATTGTATTTGAGGTATATAATATCAGAAAATATTGAAATATTATCAAAGTAGAGGAAAGGAAATAGTTGTTTGGCTTGTTGGTAGAAAGATGAGTTCTTCTTGCTCATGAATTTGGTAATCATTCCTATGCTAATTCTATACTATTGTTTGTTAGTCATATGTCGCACTATTTTTGTCTTGGCTGAAATAGTTGGAATTAGAGAGCATTCATCTTGGATTGGAGTACTACTTAGATGTTTTTACCAGCGATCAATTTTGCATTTGGCTTCCGTAGACAGGGCGGAGCTAGAGCTTCAGTAATGGGTACGATTGAACCCAGTAACTTTAATGCAAACTATATATTTATCTTAAAAAATTCATTGAATAAATATAAATTCTTACTTTAAAACCCAGAAATATATTAAACTAATAGCATTCCTAATTAATTATAGCTGAACCATATTTTTATCATTTCTTAGTGGGTAATAAGTAGTAGTATTATTTATTATTTATTAAAAGAAATGTAGGGTAAACACACAGTTGACAAAATCTTTTGATAGACACTTCTCAATGCTCGAAAGGTCGAGAAGCTACAAAGTTAGCCCCAACAAGAAGAATCATTTCAAAATAACAAAAAGAAGGGAAAAGGAAGATGAGCCTTCTTCAGCCATTGATGATGCTGAGCAATATGATTCTTAACCTTACAAAAAAGGAACCAAATCAAAGCATATTTATTTTAGCTCAATGAATGTGACTCCCTCTCATATTCCTCTATCTAAAGAAATATTCTTTTAAATATTTTACCTTCTTGATCAAGCCAAGTCTGCAATGTCCGTACTTCACACACTAATTTCACGTAAAAACTTACCCTACAAATAAATAGATGCATTACATGTCCTTGCAGAAAAAACTTATTGTACTTAACCATGATTAATAAATACAGATTTTCACATCATTAAATCACTTTACTTATTGTACTTAACCATGATTAACAAATACAGATTTTCACATCATTAAATCACTTTATCATGGTAAGTCGATGTGATTTGGTTCAGAAATCTATCGCCGCGTATCACAAATATATCAAACAGAAGTTGTACATTCTTTCTTTTCTAGATGGGGGTTGGGGTGGG
>AWOL01S0005657.1:63381-87245 GCA_000715115.1 Nicotiana otophora | reverse complement strand
GGGGGCAGGGAACTGAGAACAAATTCTTATATGTTTGAGTAAAATCCATCATTTTCATGCATTCATGAAAATGAGAAACATTCTGTACATAACTAAGATCAGGAAGAAGGTCATCCACAGAACAAGTTTAACAAATCCTAAAATTAATGAAAAAACATAAACACTATTACTACAAGTAAAATAATCCACTCCCCTTCTACTTTTCCCTCACATTAGGGACCAAAAGGGGGGACAAAAATTTTCTTCAAATTGACAAACTCATATGCATGTAGATGCTTTTGACGTGCGTTTGTTCATTCCAAGGATTATTACAATTGCTGTTATATCATCGTGATATTTCCTCCTCCTACCAGCTGGTATGCTCATCAACTCTTCCTTACTAAATCCTGCAAATTGATGGAAATTTGATCCATATTTATTTAGTAGAAATATCCACAATTTTATATATCCTCAATGATTAGCTCATCAAGAAAATGCAAATGGGACGCAGAAACACCTTATATTCTATTCTTCTGCTGAGATCATTTTAAAACAACTAGAGCTTAAAAAAGTGCTTAGTCTGTAACCAGTTATGTTTCTTCTCTAAGATTATCTGGATTCATTGACTTTATTAAACCAATGAGGACGCAACCAAAACTGCTGACGAGCGAAATAGTAGTCTAATGGATTTTATTATAGGATTAAATTCATAAAGAGCCAGAAAAAGAAAGTTAATGTGGCGGGATGGAGACAGAAAAGTGATGCAGCGCAACGATATTGTACCTGCACAATCTGCTGCTCGCATCACGAGCTGCTCCACTAGAAATTTGGCTGGATCACCAGAAGGGTGACATAGGATATAAGAATGGACAAGTTTAACAACCTCATCGTTGCTGAAGAAGTCAAATAAACCATCACTTCCAAGCACAACAAACTGATCTGAACTCGAGATTTCGTGTACAGTCATATGTGGTTGTACAGAAACATATGGTGGACTGATCAGATTACGGACTCGAAGAATTCCCATCAAAGCATCATTCATTGATTTCTGCAAAAAGACAATGGATTGTTAAACATTCGTTTGATAGGTAAGCAGGACAAAAAAGATTGTATCAATATAGGCACTAAGGGCGTGACTCGACATGATTGCTATGCCTTGTTGAAGAGTAGTCTCTCAACATAATTGGGTACACTAACAAAATCTCTGATTGATATCCAGAGGCAGATCTAGTACAAAATTGTAGTTGTCAGAAGTTTAGAAGTGGGATTTCAATTGTATAACTTATGATGCGGAGCATAAATTTATGTATAAAAATTCATTATAATTGCAATAAATAGTAGATATGAACCCATAATTTTAAAAGTACAATGGGTTCAATAGTAAGAACCTTAAAGACTGAACTCATAGAGTTCAAATTCTGGATTCGCCTCTACTGATATCCGTATCAATTATAACCAAAACTGAATTTTCTTTGAGATAATCGAGCAATTGATCTCAATAAGAGAGCAAAATTAGGCTTTACCTCTGTAAACATGGACAAATACTTCCGGTATTAAGAATAGCAAGGTAAGTGTAAACTGACTAAAAGTAATCAAAACTGAGGTTGTACCTTTTTCAAATAACCTACTCCAAGTGCCCGAGTAACCTTTAGCTTTCCCTTGACTTTCCCAGCCACGATTGTTTTGGGATCATCAGGGTGATCCTTTAGTAGTCGAGTTCTTTCGGATTCATCATCAACACTATGGCAAGCGGTCAGCTGCACAGCCTGCAACACTTCATCGTTACATTGTGTTGCCAATACAGCTCGACTATCACCTACGTTGAGCACATACATGTTTTTCCCGAGGAGAAGCACAGCTAAAACACAGCATCCAATGGATACCAAGTCCGGGCGGTCATCCATTTCCTGTTCAACCATATGGAGGAAATCGTTCTCAGCTTGAAAAAGAGCTTGTTCGAGGCTCTTAAGTACCTTCTGCTTAAACGAGTCACATGATTTTTCCACTTCCGCAAAGCGGTCAACATATAATCCCTGATTAATGCTAGATTTGCCACCTTGAATGGCGTTGTGGAGGCTTCCACATAAACCCAAACGATCAGAAAGTTTACCAGACTCCTGTCCCATTTCCCAATCCAATAAATTGAGGTGATTTCCAATTGTTTCATATAATGTACCGGCCAGATAGTCAGCTGCATCTCTTCCATTAAAGCCATCATATATGCCGCAGAAAAGTGACCCATTCTCTTCAGAACAAACAGCCTGAACTCTATCTTCACCTGCTGCACCGCCTGCAATTTTAACTTCTGTTGCATTAAGGAAACCTTCACTTCTGGGAGGAGCACTCATTGACCTCAATGAAAATAAATCGTCTTCAGGTAGCTCACTTGGAGAGGACGGACTGCCACTTAAGATTGACAAATTGCTCTGGAAAGAAGATGACAATAAATCCAACCTTGAGAAAGACGGGGAAGAGGGAATCCGGCGAAAAGAAGTAGGTGAATCCAAGGCTGGAAGTATCTCAGCTTCAAACAAGCCATTGCAAATATTTGTGTTAGCTAGTGTGGCGTTGGCACTTAAAGCGGCCCCAGACAGGCAAGAGAAGGAATTGTTGGCTCTTTGAAGTTTAATTCCATGGCAGTTGTGAATACCGTCTGATTCGTCACCCTTATCATCTGTGCAGTGATAGCCAAAACTTATTTTGATTTCTCCTCCTGAGTCAGCTATTGTTTGCCCATACATCATTTTTGCCTGAAAACAAGTCAACATAACCAAAAATTTATATGTACAGCTATTTGTTAAGAACTTCTGCAGGCCAAGAACAACACATGCTACTCTTTCACAGGAAATGAGATGTCTTTGTGATGTGAAAAAAAATGCTTAAGAAATTCCATTATGCCAGGACCAACCCTAAAATGCTTACACAAGTAAGGCAGCTCGGGAAAACCTAGGAGCTAGTTAATAACGAAATCCTACAGTTTCTTTATTTTCTCCAGGGAGGGAACTCGACAATGGGAATGGTAAAGTTGAGAATAATCAGGTAGCAAAAACAAGTGCCATTTCAAGTAAAAGAATCACAGTGGAAAAATATAGAAAAGGGTGAAAACAGCTCCTCCTTAGCTTACCCTAGATTGTTGATGAGAAAAACATCAATTATAAATAGTTAGGAGACCTTTTTTATCATATATGGTCCATTTGTTTCAGAGTACATAATAATCCAGAAGTATTCCTGAATGGACCAGAAGGTAACAAGCCATTACATTTTACCAACAATTATGCCTCAATCCTAAGCAAGCGGCTATATGAATCCGCACCGCTCCTATTTCTCCATTTAAGTTCAAAGCTATTGGATAGCCAAATTTTCCTATTCAGCAGGCCAACTAGTAGAACATCGCATAACATCACATCACATTTTAAGAAGATCAAAGCTTAAAAATAGAAGGCAAAAGCCAAGAACGACATAGAACATAACAACAAAGAAATACGAATAAATTGGTGGCTTGTCCATTAACTTGACCCTAGATAGAGTTGAGTGATTAGCCAACCCATGACAATACAATAACTCAAAATGGCTAAGATTAAATTAAATCACCTCAATAGCTTCTAATTTGTCGCTCTCCAACCCTTATTTTCCCCAATAGATTATAATATAAAGAACAAAGTTTTTCCATGAAATACAGATAGTTTCAGCATTTGATTTTCAAATTAGCCAATGTCAACTGTATATAGCAAATCTGATCTCTAACATGGCAAACTAGAAAAACAAAATCCACCAACCAACAAAGCTAACTTAAGCAATTCATAACACACAACAATTTGCAAAGTAACCAAGAAGAGAAAAGATTAAATCCAAGAACTAACCTTTGTTGATTTATCAAAAAGGCCCAAAAGCTGAAATTTGCTGGATGTATCAAGAAAGTTAAGATTATGTTAAGTGAAGAGGGAAGAAGCAAAAAAGGCGAAGTAGGAAAGTTGTAAGATGAGAAGTCTACGATAAATTGGATGGTGAAGAGGAGAGTCGACTAAATATAGAAAAAAGAGTGGTGGGGTTGGGGTTGGGGGTGGGTGGGTTGTAGATTTTGTATGGCTGACGTTAATGGAGAAGAGAGGGGAAAGAGGAAGGAAGAGAAGGAGGTCAAATAGTCTCACCGGTAATTTCGTTACACTACACACGACTACTACTATTACTACTCCTATTTCAATTCCCAAATTAGTTAATAGTATTAATTTTCCGACTTTTTCCAACTCTATTTCACCTTTATAACTTGAAGAAGTTAATATTTTTTTTCTTTTCAAAATGGAATAATTTCTTCCACAATTCCAATTTCACGGTTTAGATAGTTTCTATGGAAATTAATATTCTTTAACTAAACTCTTGTACCCATAAATAAATTATTTTCTACTCGAGTTTCATTTAAATTATTTATATACACTAATTAAGGAGAAAAATAGAGTGGCTGAAATGTAACATAACTAATCATATCAAGTGAAAGGTCACTCAAAGAACTAATAGTGTTGTTTCACCGGGCTTAATTTCTACTGATAAATACAGTCTTGTGTCACTACGCGGGCTTTGTCTTACCCTACTTACTTGTCCTTCTATTTTTACTCAGCTTCTTCATTCCAAAATAAGATAATAGATAATACAAATTTACAACCAGCTTTTAAAAAGGATGTCTTGTGGATTTCATATTTATTAAATCTCCTAAACAGGTTAGAACTCTATTTCAAATAAACATCAGCTAAAAAAAAATAAACATCAGCTTTTGTACAGTGAAACAAAGGAACTAAAAAATAAGGGAGAAGAAGTGCTGGCTTTTTGGGAGTTTTTGTCTCTATTCTCTAGACAACCTTTCGTGTACTTCCTCCCCCCCCCCCCCCAAACCCCTCAACCCTACACGCCACTTGGTTAGCTCATGGGCCCCACTTTATTTCTCGTCGAACATTTAACTTTCGCTTTCGTACGTCGGATTAACATTTAACATATTCCAAAAATACTGTTCTACGTTTTCCTCCGCCAAAATCTCCTAGATATTTTCTAGCTACTTATGTGTCTTCTTCGCTTTCGCTTTTTTCCGCGACAACCATTAAACGTATTATAAGAGCGAATTTATAATGTTAAACATATTACGATATTTGTGTAATTATCAATTATAAATTTTTAAAATTTATAATCATAAACAAAATATTTATATATCATAGAAATTTCTCAGGGTGAAACAAGATATTTAAATTTGAATTGTTTCATATTATTTTTGAAAATATTGACTAATAAGGAAATAAAGTCACAAAAACTAAAAACAATATCACATTTCATTTGTTTCATCTTATACGATAAGATTTATTTAAACACAAAAATTAGGATGTTTAATTTACTTGTATGTTATAATGTATTCTGTATAGGTCAAAATCCGTCCTAAAACATTTAGGGTAATGCAGCATTAAGGAAAGAATCAGTTGAGGTCGGCCAGGGAACAGCAAGGTTCGGGGTAAAGATGGCAACAATGGCCGAGGTCGAGCATCATTGTTAGAACAGCAACATCTAATTTTTGAAATAGAATATTCTAATGAATATTCTGTGCACTTGTACTATTAAGGTTTGTTAGATACATGTCTCAAATAAATAGGAAAAAGGGGGAGGAAAAAAGGGCATGTAATATTCACTTGATAAGAACACTTTTTAGAAGAAGATTCTCTCTCTTGTAAAGATACAAAAACTATCTTTTTATCAAGATTCTTACCCATATTATTCCACACTTTTACATCAGATCCGAGAATAGTCCGAACAAACCTTGGATTTATCTGTCATTCATCATTGTCAGGAGGAACATTCGTCCAATCCATCTTTTATTGGGTGAATTATTCCTCCTATTTACTTAAATGTCATTTACTGCTATTTGTTGCTAGTTACATCTCCATTATTGCTGATTCTTTATGAACGTTTTGTGCTTATCTTTGTCAACACTTCATTGGATATGTCCCATCTCACACGCATTTTCAAGATTCGCATCTAGAGTTATTATCATTAACTAGATTTAACCTGTTATTATATAAATTTAATAGTTTTGCCGAAAGTTATACTTTTTGGTCAAACAATTTGGCGCCATTTATGGAGACTATCCAGTTAACTCTTTTAGTTTCTTCTGGATCTACAACTGACACTGGTCACTAACGTAAAAAAAAAAAGAAAAAAAAAAGAACAAGAATCTTTTTTTTCTCTCGGCATACATAGAACTAATATGGCAGGTAACAGAGAAGAAAGAACGAGAATAATGAGCGACCTCCCAACCAACCTCATGAACATTATCCATGAGAGCTCTAAAGCAGTGGATGAGAACACAACGCCCAATGCCTCCCCTAGGCAAGGTGGGTCACCCCCTCTCCACTACAACATCACAAAATCTCTTGGTAAGATGGCCTCCACATCTGCGTTAGAGGAGACGCCGCCAACAATAAAGAAGCTCATTGAGGCCTGGCTAACTGATACGCTAACCAGCACCCTCCATAAGCCCGTTCGAGATACGGCCACAGAAAATGCAAGAACTTGTGTTATGCCACCAATGAACGAGCAACATGATCAACTTCCTCCTCCCGTAACGACAGGTATTACTCATAATATTGTTAGCAATGCAGGTGTCGACGCTCTCACGATCGTTCTGAAAAGGATGGAGGAAATGAAAAATGAGAACAAGCTACTTCGGGACCAAATGAGAGAACACCAAAAAAGGGTCGAGAAAATACTGGGCACTCCCAAGCTCTTGCCGAAGAAAAACGTCGGTCGATTCGTAGAGCAGCCATATAGCGACGTCGACGCCCCACATGCCATACCAAAAACCTTCAAAATGTCGTCCTACTTAAAAATATATGATGGCAAGACCGACCCCGAGGACTATGTGACCCACTATGTCACTGTTGAGAAAGGCAATGACCTCGCCAAAGAACACGTATCCTCCATTTTGCTGAAACAATTCAGCGACACCCTCACTGGAAGAGCATTAACGCGGTATTCGCAGTTGCCCTCGCATTCCATCGAGACACTCGAAGAAATGGCTGACAAGTTTGTAACGGCCCATGTTGGGGCCAAAATGGCAAAGGCGAAAGTAAACGACATATTCGCCATCAAACAGTCTCCAGGAAAGGGATTGAGGGACTTCCTCGCCTGATTCAGCCGAGTAAGAATGACCTTACTGAATATATCGGAAGGGATAACCATCGCAGCTTTCCAAAACGGGTTGAGAAGAAATGGTTCAAGGGGAACAAGAAAGTTATTGAGTCGGCTTATGAAATGCCCCCCAACGACTTGGGACGAAATACATAATGCATATTGCGCCGAAGTCCGAGCAGATGCGGATGACCTCAATAGGCCAACCTATTGACTGACTTCGATGCAGGCAAAATCTAGGAAAGATCGAAGAAATGATGTCAGAAGAGATCTCGCGGCCTCACGACCTAACCGGGAACGGCATCTCCCATATGTTAGGACCACCGATGCATATTTATCCCGCCATGAAGAGGGCCCACCCCGATCGAGAATGGGGACTCACCGGAACGAGAGAGGTGTGCCCCCTTTATTATCTGCTCACAATTTTTTTGTGTCACCTACAGAGATAGTCTACGCCTTAGAGAAGCTCGGACCAAAGGTAAAGTGGCCGCAAAGGATGAGGTCAGACACAAATACCAGAAAATCAGACGCCCTCTGCGAGTTCCATCAAGAGCGAGGACATAAAACTGAAGATTGCATCGCCCTCATAGAGGAGGTCGTAAACATGCTACGACAGGGACACCTTAAAGAGTTTCTAAGCGATCGAGGAAGGACCAACTTCGCCAGAGGACGTGACCACCCTCGCCGGCCCACACCATCCACATGATCATCGGAGTTGGGGATGACGCCTGCATCAACAACATGAAGTTCACCATAACCCACAAGCTCAAACGGTCGATCACCCACGAACGGTATGGAACTCGAAGAAAGTATCATCTTTGATAAATCAGATACCAACGGTTTGGCCTTCCCTCACTATGATGCTCTTGTTATCACTTTACGAATTTTACATACCGATGTGAGACAAATTATGGTAGACAATGGGAGCGGTGTATGCATTATCCATCCTCGAGTACTTGCACAAATGAAACTCGAAAATAAGATAGTGTCGCGCTGCATCACACTAACAAGCTTTAATAATGCAGTTAAGAGAATATTCAGCGAGATCACACTCTCCGTCCTAGCGGGTGGCGTCACCTTGGAAACCACATTCCACGTCATGAACCAGGACACAGCATACAATGCCATAATAGGGCGACCATGGATACACACCATGAGAGCTATCCCCTCCAGCTTGTACCAAGTCATCAAATTCCCAACTCCATGGGGAATATTTAGTATTCGAGGGGAGCAACACACAGCCTAGGAATGCTACCGCATTACCTTAGACTGTTCGGCCACCCAACCAAAAAAGGATAAAGAAAAAGAGGCATAGCAATCAAAGTGTCGAGGTCGGTATGCGATGATAGCGAGGACGTCATCAGATACCCCGATATGGTCGAGGCCATAGGATCGACCTTAGAGGACCTCGACCCTGTTCAGTTAGACAGCAACAACCACAACAAGAAAGCTTACATCGGCTGCAAGCTTCGGGAACCGGGTAAGTTTCATGAATTTTTAACTATTAACGCAGACTTGTTTTCTTTTAGCCAAGCAGATATGCCAGGTATCCCAAAGAAGATCGCCACGCATAAATTGAACGTCGATCCACTCTACCCCCTGGTGAGGTAGGTTAGGCGTAAGTTTAACTCCGTAATTAATGATGTAGTATGCGAAGCAGTGGAAACATTATTGGAAAATAGCTTCGTTGGGGAGTTGAAGTACCCCTAATGGGTCGCCAACATAGTCATGGTGAAAACAAAGAACAGAAAATGGCGGATGTGCGTAGATTTCAATGAGCTTAACAAACCTTGCCCAAAGATTCATTTCCATTACCCCATATCGACCAACTCATCGATGCAACGGCCGGGCACGAGCTACTAACCTCTTTGGATGCTTACTCGGGCTATAATAAGATCCTCATCGAGGAAGAGGACCAGGAAAAAACCACCTTCATCACCCACCAGGGGACGTACTGCTACAGGGTCATGCCCGTTAGACTGAAAAATGTGGGGGCAACTTACCAAAGGTTGGTGACGAAGATGTTCAAAGACCAACTCGGTAAAATGATGAAAGTCTACATAGACGACATGCTGGTCAAATCGAAAGGGAAAGAAGATCACATCGACCACTTGAGAGACGCCTTTGGCATACTCAGGCAATACGGCATGAAACTGAACCCCGAAAAATGTGCATTCAGCATGGCCTCAGGAAAACTCTTGGGTTTACTAGTGTCGCAGTGAGGTACCGAGGTCAATCCCAATGAAATCAAGGCCATCAAAGGGATACCAGAGCACATTACCACCAAAACCCAGGTCCATAGGTTGACTGGTCGTATCGCCGCCCTTTCGAGGTTCATTTCGCGATCCTCCGAAAGGCGCCATAAGTTCTTCGGTGTACTCAAAAAACATAACGGAATCTAATGGACCCATGAGTGCGTCCAAGCCCTGAAGGAGTTAAAGGTGTATGTGTCATTGCCATCGTTGCTTTCAAAACCAGAACCAGGACAGTCCCTCCTCGTCTATCTCGCCATGCCCGAAGTAGCCGTGAGTGTGGTCCTAGTCCAAGAAAATAAAGGTATGTAATCCCCCATCTATAACATTAGCAAAACACTAGTCGACGCTGAAACAAGATACCTCCATCTCGAGAAACTGGCTCTGGCCTTAGTCGTAGCTTCACGAAAGCTTAGACCATATATCTAATGTCACCCCATCTCGATCGTCATGACTTTCCCCTTAAGAAGCATTTTGCATAAACCCAGGCTATCGGGCAGGTTGGACAAATAGGCCATCGAACTGAGCAAGCACGATATTACATATCCGCCGCGAACGTTGATAAAGTCACAGGTCCTGGCAGACTTCGTCGCCGACTTCAGTGCAAAATAATGCCCGAAGTCGAAAAGGAAGTCATCCACGCTTCTCCCCAAATACAAGACCTCTAGGTCCTGTACACTCATGGCGTGTCTAACGCGTCAGGGTCTGGGCTGGGACTCGTACTCGAAGTTCCAATAGGCGAAGTGATTCGCCAGTCTATAAGATGCCCGGACATGACTAACAACGAGGCCGAGTATGAGGCCGTAATTGCAGGACTAAGAATAACACTCAAATACGGGGCAAAGCGGCTAAACTATTGTGATGCCCAACTCGTGGTCAACCAAGTCACAGGGATTTTCCAAATCAAGGAGCAAAGGTTACGAAAGTACCAGACCAAAATCTGCAGGCTGCTACCCGAGTTCGACGAATATCAACTCGACCAGATCCCCCAAGCACAGAATACCGAGGCAGACGGCCTCGCCAAAGTAACCGCAGCCACCAAAAACATTACAACCGAAGAAAGAAATGTAGTCCACCTCCTCAACTCATCGATAGTTCAAATCGAGGTAGAACCATAAACCTAACTTGGGACTGGCGCAACCATATTGTTACATATTTGCAGGATCGAGTTCTCTCCGATGATAAAAAAAAGAGGCCAAGAAACTGCGAATGCAAGCAGCCAGATACAATATCATTCATAACGACCTGTACAAGAGGACGTATGGCAGTCCTCTAGCGAAATGCTTAGGCCTAAATCAGACGCGGCGTATCCTTGAAGAAGTACCCGAAGACCACTATGGAGCTCACTCCGGCAATCGAGCTTTGGTCAGATGCCTCATAAGGGCAGGGTATTACTGGCCCACCATGAAAAGGGAGGCCGCGGATTTCGTGAAAAAATGCGAGCAATGCCAGAAATATGCCCCAATGATCCACCAAGCAGGCGAACACCTACACTCAGTGACCTCCCCTTGGTCGTTCATCAAATGAGGAATGAACATCGTGGGCCCCCTCCCGGCAGGACGAGGTAACGGACGATTTCTTTTGGTTTTAACTAACTATTTCACTAAATGGGTAGAAGCATGAGCATTCGCCCAAATACGTGAATAGGAAGTGATCGCCTTCATATGGAAAAACATCATATGCCATCTCTACAAAGAGATCAGCTGCGATACCGGACCCCAGTTTGCGGGGAAAAAAGTCGCTGAGTTTTTTGAAAAATGGCACATCAAAAGAATACTCTCAATGCCATACCACCTCAAGGGCAACGGGCAAGCGGAATCCTCCAACAAGTCGATACTGAATATCATGAAGAAAAAACTCGAGGACGCCAAAGGACTGTGGCCAGAAATATTTCCAGAAGTACTCTAGGCCTACCAAACAACTCAAAAGACGAGCACAGGAGAAACGCCATACTCATTATCTATGGGACTAATGCGGTAATACCGGTCGAGGTCGGAGAGCCCAGTCTAGGATACTCCCGCGAAAGCGGATCCCAGAATGACGACAATAGAGTGCAGGAGCTCGACGAAGTCGAGGAACGAAAAGATATGGCCTACATGAGAATGGTCGCCCAAAAGCAACAAGCAAACGCTATAATAATAAAAAGGCAAAAATCAGACCACTTAACGTTAGGGACTACATGCTCAAAGCCAAAATACAAACAAGGAAAGACCCGCGGGAAGGCAAACTAGAAACAAACTGGGATGGCCGCCACAAAATCACGGCAACAGCAAACAAAAGGTCATTCCAACTAGAAACAATGGAAGGAAAAAGACTACCAAACAACTGGAATATTACATATCTCAAGTACTTCAACTTTTAAAAGATGGTGTCCCCAAAATCGTACTATTTTTTCCCTCACTTGAGTTTTGTTCCAATTGGATTTTCTCGAGGAGGTTTTTAACGAGGCGATGAAGGGGACACTTCAGGATTGAAGTACGCACAGACGAAGGCACTGGATGGTTAGTTCATTGCTCGACCTCCCAATACTTTTCCAGGTCGACCAATGAAAGGACTAGATAGATTGGGATTGGGATTGAAATATCAGCCAGCGCCCAGAAAATATGTAAATTTCTCCAAGTGTATGAACAAAGCACAAATACATGAAGCTTATTTCTATTCTCCCTAAGCATATGTTACATTCTACCTCATTCGAATTAATACTTGATCGGCCCTCTGCCATAACTAGGTATATGTTACATTCGATCTCGTTTGAATTAAAACTTAATCGGCCCTCGGCCATACCTACGTATAGGTTATATTCGACCTCGTTCGAATTAATACTTAATCGGCCCTCGGCCATCACTAAGTATAGGTTACATTCGACCTCGTTCGAATTAATACCTAATTGGCCCTCGGTCATAACTAAGTATAGGTTACATTCGACCTCATTCGAATCAATACCTAATCGGCCCTCGGCCATAACTAAGAGGTTACATTCGACCTCATTCGAATCAACACCTAATCGGCCCTCGGCCATAACTAAGTATAGGTTACATTCGACCTCGTTCAAATCAACACCTAATTGGCCCTCGGCCATAACTAAGTATAGGTTACATTCGACCTTGTTCAAATTAACACTTAATCGGCCCTCGGCCATAACTAAGTATAGGTTACATTTGACCTCGTTCGAATTAACACCTAATCGGCCCTCGACCATTACTAAGTATAGGTTATATTCGACCTCGTTCGAATTAATACCTAATCGTCCCTCGTCCATAAATAACCATACGACATGTTTGACCTCATTCGAACTAACGTCCACTCGCCCCCCGTCCATGGTGAACCCTATGTTTGTTTCGACCTCATTCGACCCTACTCGAGCTAAATTATTACGACCAAGAAAACCAAGGCAACCGAGCAACAAAATCAAAAATCATACAAACCCAAACAGAAGAAAAAGGATCACGTATAAATAACGAAACTAGTATTTCATACTTAGAATATATTTTACAAAGGCTCGAGAAGACGCCCACCAAAAAGCGCACAAGTCTATGGCAACACAAAAGAAGGAAAAGAAAAGCTACTAATCGTCGTCTGGCCCAGCCGCACCATCGGCCTGGTCGCCTAGACCATTTCCATTCGCCCCATCACCATCACTATCGCCATCAGGATACGCATCTTTATACCAAACGTCCTCTTCAATCACGCCCACATCCCCCTCCTTGTCACCGGTATCTGGTGTAGCAGGATCGTAGCCACATGCGACCCGAGCTCCACGTGCCTTAACACGAGCATCCTCAAGGATGGCTTCCTAAACGGTTCCCGCCTTCATCAAATCTCTGAATATATCCATCTAGGCCTCGGCGTGAAACCATTCCTCGTATAAATCTCGAGGAACATTAGGTAAGTTAGAAACATGGGAAGAGGATGGTCGAGTCAATAATTGTGCCTTCTCGGCCTCCAGAGCGACGACCCGATCACAAAGGCCAGAAGCCTCTTTCTCCAATTCTTCAATCAGTTCATCAAGTTGCTCATCTTTAAGTCTGGTCGTCTCCGAGGCACTCTCTCACTCAGTTCGGAGAGCACGGATGACGATATCCGAAGCCTCTATATTTCTCATAGACCCTGACCGAGCTAACTCCGCCTTTTCGAGATCCACTGCCTTCTCACCGACCTCACCCCTTAAAGCATCGGCTTTGAACCCACACTCCTTGAGCTCGGCGCACAACGAGAGCACCTGGTCTTGGAGATCGTTGTACTGGGCTTCGACCCCTCTACTAACCTTCAGCTCCTCCTCTTTGTCCCTTAGCACCCTCTCGAGAACATTGCATTTCTCGATGACCTTCACCAGCTCGTCATCTTTTTCCTTCAGCTCGTCTCTGAGAGCTCGGAAGTTGTCACCTTCGCCAAACCGCCTACAAATCTCGTGATACTTATCGTGGTACTCGCGGTAGTTTATCTCCATCTTTAGAAAAATAGCTGTCATGATCCAAAATCCAACTAGTCGTGATAGAACCTAACTCATCCTGTTAGGTAAGCCAATTTCCAACTAACCAATTTCAATAATAATTATTAAAGCAATTTAAGTGAATAAAGATCCTGATCTTATACAATCCCCAAGAACTGGTAGTACAAATCATGAGCTTCTAAGAATAGAGTATACAGAGCGGAAATAAAATAAATACATAGTCTGTTTGAATAATATTTAACAGAGCTTTTATAAATCTAAAGCCATCCTGAACAAGAGGCAGCTACAACAGGAATGCAGGTACATCTTCAAATCCCGCATCCATCGAGCACAGCAACAACAACAGCCAACATCTGCACGCAATGTGCAGAAGTTTAGTATCAGTACAACCGACCCCATTTACTGAGTAAGTAACAAACCTAGTCGTAGGTTGAAAGTAGTGACGAGCTTCTACTAAGGTCGGAGTCCAACTTCCATAACTAACAATAGTTCATAACAATATTAAACAAGTAATACCAGAAGTAACTCAAAGAATAAATGCTCAGCTAAATCATGACTTCTGAAAATAGTTCTTCCTTTTAAGTACATCAATGAAAACCAAAATCGTTTACCGAAGTTACCAAAAATATGAATAAGTTAGAAAACATTAATTTTTCCAAAATACTTTCAATAATAAATAAAATATCTCATTTTCTTCCAAATAACCAGTGTAAAACAAATGCATCACTATGCCCATCTATCAACATGTGTGAGAAATCGTGAATAATGTGATACCGTACAGCACGAGGAAAACACATCTCTATGCATATATGTCATGTGTGCATGTCAATGCAATGTATCTCAGAGATTGCACTCATGTACTCACACTCTCTCAGAGTACTCAATCTCATTGTCTCGCATTCTCTCTCACTGTGCTCAGCACACTCAATCACTCAGTGCTATACAATACCTGATGCGGCATGCAGCCTAATCCCTATTTATAGTCGATTGCGCTCACTGAGGGTGTGTACAGACTCATGAGGGGCTCTTACAGCCCAAGCGCTATAATCACGGATAACTCACGTGCCATAATATAAATATTTGGATCCGTACGGCCAACTCACGTGTTGCACGGCCAACTCACATGCAATAATAATATAAGGATCCGCACGGCCAACTCATGTGTTGCACGGCCAACTCACGTACAATAATAATATAAGGATCCGCACGGCCAACTCATGTGTTGCACGGCCAACTCACGTACAATAATAATATAAGGATCCGCACGGCCAACTCACATGTTGCACGGCCAACTCACGTGCAATAATAATATAAAGATCCGCACGGCCAACTCAAGTGCAATAATAAGCCAATAACGCATGCTGCATGCGGCAGCCCCGATCCATATAATAGTAATAATATATATAAAGCCAACATGGCCTGCTGCGACGTGCAACCCGATCCCAAAAATATCCTCACAATTAGGCCCTCGGCCTTCCTCAGTCGTCAATCTCTCCAGTCTCTCTCTAATGGGCTCACAATGTCATGAGAATAGCCCAAAAATGATGATATGATGTATCAATAAATAATAACAGAGACTGAGATATGATATGCAATGAAATGAATATGACTGAGTATGAATTTTCAACATAACCTATAATTCACAGCAATATGACCTCTGTGGGTCCCAATAATACTGGCACATAGCCTCAACATGATTTTTAATATGCTTTTCAGCTCAATTTCTTTAACTCATAAAACCGCATGGAAAATGCCAAGATTATTTAACTACAAAATTCCACAGAAACAATTATGTCACAATTTCTACAGTGCACGCCCACACGCCCGTCACCTAGCATGTGCGTCACCTCCCAACAATTCATGAAATACATATATTCAGGGTTCATACCCTCAACTCAAAGATTAGAAGAGTTACTTACCTCGAATAAGCCAAATCCAATGTCGAGCAAGCTAAGCAATGCTCCAAAAATTCTATTATGTGCGTATCAACTTCCAAATGGCTCGAATCTAGTCACAATTAATTTGATTCAGTCCACACAATTTATAGAAATTAATTCCATATCAAAATGCTAATATTTTTCACAAAATCCGAAATTACACTCAAAAATCGCTCATGGGGCCCACGTTTTGAAATCTGACGAAACTTACAAAATACGACAACCCATCCAATTACAAGTTCAACTATACTAATTTCACTCAAATCCAACTCCAAATCGGTATTCAAACTTGAAAATTTTATTTTGTGATATTGTAGAAATTTTCTTCTATTTCTTTTGAAGATTCAATAATCTTACACCAACAATGAAGATTAATTCGTGGAATATAATCACAAGGGAGTTAAGAACAATTACCCCAAGTTGTATGAAACATTTTCTCTCCCAAATCGTCCAACTCGAGCTCCAAAATCCGTAAAAGAGAAAAAATCTCGAAACTCTCGTTTTAAGCACTGCCCAGGCATTTCCGCACCTGTGGTGCCTGGGCTCGCACCTGCGCATCCGCATTTACGGAACAAATTGTGCGCCTGCGAACAATGCCAACCTTTCAAAACCTCGCATTTGCGGTGCCCTTCTCGCATCTGCGGGCTCGCAGATGCGCAAACCCTTCGCATCTGCATTCGCCCCAGGCCAGCCCCAGTCTGCATCTTCAACAACACCTTCGCACCTGCAGCCTCGCAGATGCGGCAAATTCCTCTCACCTGCGAGCACTGCCCAGTCCCACTCTTGGCCACTTTTGCGTCTTATTTCACGCACATGCGACTTCGCACCTGCGATCAAAATCTTCGCAGGTGCGATCACACCAGTAGGCACCAGTTCCAGCATTTCCTTAAGTCCAAATTTGATTTGTTAACCGTTTGAAACTCACCCGAGGCCCCCGGGACCTCAACCAACTATATCAATAAGTCCCATAAATTCAACTTTCGGCAATTCAAGCCAAATTACACTATGGACCTCCAAATAATTTTCTGAACACGCTCCTAAGTCCAAAATCACCATACGGAGCTATTGGAATCATCAAAATTCGAATCCGATGTCGTTTACACATAAGTCGACATCCGGTCACTATTTTAACTTAAGTTTTAAATCTTGAAACTAGGCATTCCAATGCATTCCAAAACCTCACTGGATCCGAATCAATTACCCCGGCAAGTCACACAATAACTGTAAAGTGTAATTTGAGCAACAAATAAGGAAGCGGGGTTATAATACTCAAAAAACCTGCCCGAGTCATTACAATAGCCTTACGCCTCTCCTCTCTTCGAGCACTCTCAATTTCCAAAATCACAGTCTGAAAGAAAAAGAAAACAAATAGTAAGAACGAAACGAACTTTGAACTCGACAAATAAAAATGAAAGGGATCGAAAAGCTTACCCTAAGAGCGAGGCCGGCCATGATCCTAGATAAGGTAGCATCCTTCAGCTTTTCGAGGGTTTTAGCCTCCACATCAGAACAGAGGGGACCAAAAGAAGGGACTATGTCTTCCGTGTTGACCAACAAATCTCGGTCTATGGGGATCGCAATTGTCCGCGTGGACCCCTCCAACCTTACTTCAAGTCGAGTAAATCCATACCTCATCATCCTCACCTCATCGGTATCCATATCAGAGCATGTCTCATAACTATTCTCGGCTATGCACTTTCCTTTTATGTCATCTATCAAAGAAGGACCCTCGGCCGGTCACGAGGCCGATGGCTCATCCCGCCTTAAGTTATCAGGGACTCTTGTCGATACCCATTCAACTTCCATCGTGGTTTTAGGAAGAGACATACCCTCTGCAGCTTCAGTCGATGGCAGAACCACGGGTAGTAACTCGACGTCATCTTCAAGTTCTATGGTCGCTGTTTTTCGGATGATAAAATCGCCCATCACCGAATCCACCGCCCGGACAACCCCTTCGCCGATGTCCATCGATCTCCTCTTGCGGGGAACCAAATTACCACCACTCGACGACGATTCTGTTTCCTCATCCTCGTCCACTAGTAAAGCAAAGGAGAAGCTAGAAACTCCGTTGTCGATATATCTGCGGGCACAAAAGAAGACGGTATGGAAGCAGCAGTAGGTTTGGTCGATTAACGAGTAGGCCTAGACACAACAAAAGAACGAACAGAGGCAGATGAGCTAGCAGGACAAGCCGCGGTCACAGCAGGAATAGACTCCAAAGAAGAAGCGGCCTTCCTTTTGCGAAATGCAGAAGGAAGTGCCCTCGATCTCCTCGAAAACCCTCGAACTGAAAAAGAATTAAGTTTTATCACCACCAATAATGAACTATAGCGTGCAAGAAACCATGTGGTCAAAAGAGAACTAAAAATAATAAACGAACTCACCGGCCAAGGAAAAAGTAGGCACGAACCTCTTGAGAAAGCTCGGCCACTCGTGAATCCCCACCGTGTGAGGCAGAATCCGGCCAACCCAGTCGAAAATATCCCCGACGAAAGGAGGAGGCGCAGCTTTGGCTGTATAATAAAGAGAATATGTTAGAATTTATGACTAGAAACAGACAAATAAATACCTTTCACAAAAGACGGGTACTTACGAGCGCGATTCCAGGATTTAGGAAATTTGTCCGCATTGGCTACCACGCCCTCAGTCCTGATGAAGAAGTAGTTCAGCCAGAAATGACGATTCTCTTTATCGTCCATCTTCACCACCAAGCATTACTTCCTCAGTGGCGAAGATGCAACACCGTCCCCCTATAAAGGCTAGGGGCGAAGAGATGCATTAGATGTCCAAGTGTGACCTCGACTCCGGCCAACTCAGCATATTTTGAGAGCATCCCAATAAGATTGTAAATGTATAGAGAGAGTTGGGTCGGGCAGACAACGTAATAGCAAAAATATTCCTCTGCCAATGGGAGAAAGGGAAGAGTATAGCCAAGCTGGAAAGGATACGCGTAAAATGCGCAATATCCGAGGCGGTGGATTTCCACTACGTCACGCCCTGCTGGGATCAGATCAATGTGGATAGGGATATTGAATTTTTCCCTAAGTTCGGCCAGATCAGCCTCTCCCATTGCTGACTCCGAGATTTTAGGCTCACTATCGGGTACCTTCGAGAAATCAGACCTAACTTTCTAACTACGAGGGATTATTTCCTCCACCGTACGAAAATGCTCTTCTTCAATTGTGACAAAGACCTTATCAGCATGAGGGGGTTGATAGTAGGCTATAATCCCGTATTTTTGTCACTTATTTCACTCTAATTCATTGCACTTTTATTATGTTTGTGCTTTAATCACTAGTATTTTGTACTTATTATGTGTTTTATGCCTTGTAGGAGTGATTCCGAGTTTGTAGATGTTGTGAAGCTAATTCAAGCTATTTAGAGCTTTGAAGTCTGAGTAAAAGCCCAAAGGATTAAGCCGAGATCAAATTCGGGGGTCGAATACCGAGTATACATAGGAAATATGAGATAAAATTATCAAGGAAATATAACTAGGATGCCACGTCACAATTGGCATGCAAATGTTTGGCAGAAGCAAATAATTCACATTCTATATTCATAATTGATGTATGCCTACATGGGGGACAAAACTTTTGCCTATGTCATCCATCAGAGATAAAAACATTGAACGTTTTTGAATTCCACCATTAACGCGGCGCGCAGTGCGTCGCCCCATGCGACGCGGCTGTACAAATTTTGTTTGCATCTTCAAATGTTGAGTCCCCTGGAAATCCCCATTGCTTCCCCGCATAGTGCGTCGCCCCATGCAGCGCGACTCTGTATTTTTCTAGAGCTAATTTCCATTTCCGCCTATAAAGGGGTAGTTTCGTCCAGGGTTTATTTTGGGGCAGCTTAATTACAGCAAAACACCATTATAGAGGGACTTTTGATAGAATTTCAACCTAAGGAGGCCAATGAAGCTAAGGAGGAGTTGGAAGAATACAAGCACAAGGATTTCATCACTCCTTCCTCACTCAAGATCCGGGTTTGGATTGAATTTATGTTTTTCTATACTTTAGTTACATTTATGAAGAACTTCTCCATGTCTATGGAGTAGATCCTTTTGGGTTTTGATGGATTTGGTGTATTGATGATTGTTTGTAGATTATAACTCTATTTTTATGTATTTGAATTGTTTTTGGAAGATTTAATTATTGCATCTATATTCACTTGTTCTTGTAATCGAAAGAGGCATAACTTGTGATATCTTTGCATTATATTATTGGTTGAGTTCATAGATTATTCTAAGTAATTGAAAGAGGCTAGTTGAATCATTGATTAAACCTAGTTAGGAGAATAATCGAGAGAGGTTCTCCTAAAGACTAATCCATTACTCGTTCTTGCATATCTTCACAAAGCTTAAATTGGTTCATATTGAGAGGTTGAGAGTTAATCGAGAGAGGAGTTTCTACTAAACAATTGTACTGATAATTAAGTGAATTCGAGAGACTCATTTGAACATTAGAAGTGAATTATCTAAAGTTAAATTCCGGACAATTATCTTGCACATATCCTATCAAAACCTCATTTTCTTCCATTGATGTCTTCCTTTATTTAGGTCTTGCTTCGATTGTCATTAGTCAATTAGCTCTAGATTCTTAATTAATTTTAGTATTAACTACATAAATCTAAATTGTTGATCATCTTGGATAGAAATCTAGCTACAAACTACGATAATACTATTTAACTCCAATCCATGTGGATACGATATTATATTTTACTATCTTTGACTAGCGAGCACAATTTAAGTGTATGTTTTGTGCTCATCAAATTTCGACGTCATTGCCGGGGATTGGAAATCAACAGTATTTGAAATAATTTGTAGTGCTAATTCAGGAATTAGTTTCTAATTTTTTCTTTTATTTTTAGTTTTGTTTGGTAAACGTTTCTTCAAGATTTCTTTTGTTGAAAAAATCTTGAAGAGTATATTCTTGATATTGAACTCTAAAATATGTGAAGATGGACTACAACCAACCTGAGAAAACAGTTGAAGAGTTAGCATCTGAATATTATCAGCAGTGTGCTATATATTTTAAATGCGGTGGAAATCATCTATGGGTTGATTGTCAAACATGTGGGTATTTTTCATATGGTTCATCTTTTGAACACTCTCACTTTGTCTCTAGTCCGTACAGGTATGAGAATTCATATAGGCACAATTCTGACTCTGGTTGGGATGAATACCCTTATTATGACTGGAATGCAAGTGAAGTTAGACAACCACCTCAAGCGGAGAATATTAGTTTAGAAGAGCTTATGTATAAGTTCATTAATAAGGTGGAAGAGAGATTTACACACGATGATGAGGCCACTAACAACCTAACAATGCAAGTGAATCAACTAATAAATACACTTTTAGAAAGGTCATTGTATTATGATAGTGAATATATGGAGGAGATTCCCTGTGAGAATGAGCCTACCCGAGATGATAAATATCTACAAAGAGAGTTTTCCACTCTGCCAGAGGACTCTTTTTCAACAGAGATAATTGAAGATGAGGCTTTGGTTGATTGTGCATCAATAAAAGAAGAGTTCAAATCCCCATCCACCTATCCGCATTTAAAAATTTTAGTAAAAGAGAATGAGGAACAAATGGTCTTGGACATACCAGAGGAATACTCACATGACCTTTCTTCTTCATTTTCTTATTCTAATCTTGATCATGTGGATTTTATTTTTGGTAATTGGAATATGCAAGGATTGATCTTGTGAATGAATGCAAAAACAAGTTGAGGATAATCCTACAAGAACAATCCATCGCTCAAAATGAGGCCAAGAAAGAAAGAAAAGAGTGGGTCTTACAAATATCCTTAAAGAACTTTGGCCTGATGAGCTCCATAAAGAATCCCGAGGAGCGAAAATGAAAAATGAATTCAGAATTAGGGGTGGATTTCACAAGTTCTCGGAAATAGAAAAAGTCCAGGGGAGTTTTCTTTACCTCTTGCTTTTTATTTGTGTGTCATGGGGACATGCCACAATTTAAAGTGTGGGGTGGGGATGTAAATATGTAAATAACTGTTTGTTTTCATTTCTTGTGTGTGTTTTTGTTTCTTTTGATTAAAATTTTTAAAGTCGAAGAAAAAAAAATTATTTTCTTTAGGTAGTATAATAATTTCTCCTTGGTTTTTCTTTGTGTCGCGGTTATTTTCCAAGAGTTTTCTTTGAACCTGATGTAGTTAGTGTTTTTTAGGAGTGGGAGATCTTGTGCTGTGATTTTAAATGAAAGCAATATATCTTGACTTTATTATGCCTTGAGAATAGTAAGGGCTTTAGTTGTGACGCTTATGCTCAGTTTTTGACTCTTGTATAAGTACCTTAAATTGTATGATCTTAACTTTTCTTAAATGCTTTGACTAGAGTGTCTCGATAAGTCCGATCCTGAGTGAGTTATGTGCCATGTGTGTGAGGTTTCGTGTATTCTGTGCATTGCATTTGATGTCTAGAACTTTTCCCGTGTGTTTGCAAAATGAAATAGAAGTTTTATTCAGTCTTGGAAGTGATATAAGCGTTTCTTTGTTGAGCCAGTTATATGTTGTTATCCACCTAATTGTTATGTATCCTAGTCGACCCCTTTGAGACTGTAATCTTGTTTCTTTGGCAACCACATTACAAGCCTTACCCAATTGTTTGATTTGACCATCTATCTGAACCTTCTTACCTCTCACAAGCACTTGAAATTGTTATGAACTTTGTAAAAGTTAAAGTGTGAGGTGTTGGTTTGGATTTTGAGTGGAACTATTAAAATAAAGAGAAAGGTGCACTGTTTTGAAAAAAATAAGAGCCACCAGAATTGAAAAAGAAAGTGAAAAAAATAGTTGGATGGTTACGAAATAAAACATTCATTGATAGTGGTAACTCTTAATGTATTTTTGCTTAAAGAAGTTGGGAGTTGACATATATTGATGTAAAAGTGGAGTTATGGTTTGACATAAGTGTGGGATTTTGAACAGTTAATTGTATGTATTAAATTTCTTAGGGAGGTGTAGTCAATATATTCAAATGTATCCTACCCGTTCTGTAGCCTATACTACAACCAAATAAAGTCCTGCTTGATCATTGACTGAATGAGCTCAATTAGTAGAGTAGTACATTACGGGCAAGCTTATGGTACGTCTTTTGTGTCACATGAATGTTACTTTTGAGAGTGAGTGAATTCTTTCTATCTTGAGTTCCTAATTGTTCTTAAACTCTATTATTTGTGGAACTACTTTCTATTATTGTGTGAGGGCACTTGATTCACAAGGAAAGGTAATGTCGTTGACCTCTATGTTAGAGCAAGTGAGCGGGTGGTGCAAAATGTGTGGTGTTGTTGAGTCAACTCTTGAGGCGATGAGGTTACGGTATTGTGCTTAATCTGCTTGATTATTCTTGGTGTGATAAGTTAGGAAAGATGTTTAAAAAGGTCGTGTCTATGTGAAGTGTAGTTTGATTGCTCGAGGACGAACAATAGTTTAAGTGTGGGGTGTTGATGGTAGGCTATAATCCCGTGTTTTAGTCGCTTATTGCACTCTAATTCATTGTACTTTTATTATGTTTGAGCTTTAATCGCTAGTGTTTTAGGCCTTGTATGAGTGATCATGAGTATGTAGATATTGTGGAGCTAATTCGAAATATTTAGAGCTTTGAAGTCTGAGTAAAAGCCCAAAGGATTAAGCTGAGATCGAATTAGGGGGTCGAGGACCGAGTATACATACGAAAAATGAGATAAAATTGCCAAGGAAATATAACAAGGATGCGACGTCACAATTAGCATGCAAATGTTTGGCAGAAGCAAAGAATTCACATTCTATATTTTGATGTCTGTCTATGTGGGGGACAAAACTTTTGCCTATGTTGTTCATCAGAAATAAAACATTAAACGTTTCTGAATTCCTCCATTAACGCGGCGCACAGCGCGTTGTGCGACGCGGCTGTACAAATTTTGTCTGCATCTTCAAATGTTGAGTGCCTTGAAAATCCCCACTGCTGTGCCGCACAGCACGTCGCCCCATGCGGTGCGCCTTTGTATTTTTTTCTAGAGCTAATTTCCATTTTCGCCTAAAAAGGTAGTTTCGTTCGGGATTTATTTTTATTTTTTTTTTTTTT
>AWOL01S0005657.1:47548-63358 GCA_000715115.1 Nicotiana otophora | reverse complement strand
TTTTGTTTTTTTTTTTTTTGGGGGGGGGGCTTAAATACACCAAAACACCATTATAGAGGGACTTTTGATAGAATTTCGACCTAAGGGGGCTAAGGAGGAGTTGGAAGAACAAAACCACAAGGATTTCGTCATTCCTTCCTTACTCAAGATCCGGGTTTAGATAGAATTTATATTTTTCTATACTTTAGTTACATTTGTGAAGAACTTCTCCATGTTTATGGAGTAGATCCTTTTGGGTTTTAACGGATTTGGTGTATTGATGATTGTTTATGGATTATAACTCTATTTGTATGTATTTGAATCGTTTTTGGAAAATTTAATTGTTGCATCTATATTCACTTGTTCTTATAATCGAAAGAGGCATAACTTGTGATATCTTTGCATTGTATTGTTGGTTGAGTTCATAGATTCTTCTAAGTAATCGAAAGAGCCTAGTTGAATCATTGATCAAACTTACTTAGGAGAATAATCGAGAGAGGTTCTTCTAAAGACCAATCCATTACGCATTCTTGCATATCTTCACAGAGCTTAAATTTGTTCGTATTGAGAGGTTGAGACTTAATCGAGAGAGGAGTTTCTACTAAAAAATTGTACTGATAATTAAGTGAATTCGAGAGACTCACTTGAATATTAGAAGTGAATTATCTAGAGTTAAATCCTAGACAATTATCTTTCACATATCCTATCAAAACCTTATTTTCTTCCATTGATATCTTCATTTGCTTAGGCCTTGCTTCGATTGTCATTAGTCAATTAGCTCTAAATTCTTAAATAATATTTTAGTATTAACCACATAAATCTAAATTGTTGATCATCTTGGATAGAAGTCTAGCTACAAACTATGATAATACTATTTAATTCCAATCCATGTGGATACGATATTATATTATACTATCTTTGATTAGCAAGCACAATTTAAGTGTGCGTTTTGCGCTAGTCAGGGGTATAAACACCGCCAGAGGGACAGGATCAGTTGCCATACCAGAAACAATGGACACATTAGTCATGTTGATTAAAGAAAGATGTTCAAACAAGGAAATGTTAGAAGCAGCGAGAATCACTAAAACCAGTAAGAAATTTCAAACAATGGAGGAAGAAGAAGATACATAGTTTTTTTATGCAAGAGGTTTCGTAGCAGTTGGAACATTGCCCACACACCCATATTTCTAAAAATTCAGGCATCGAAACCAAGGATTTAATCCATCATTACCTGGCACTGTAACCGAAGTGGCAGATTCAATCAAGAGGCACGCGCAAAACGAAGCAATATATCGGAAAATTGCATCCTAATTACGCATGTTGCCATGACGTCATGCTGATTCGTGGGACATATGACCAGAAATTGCGGCTCACAAAGGGACACGCTGCCAACTCGCCCTACTCATCACGACTCATTCATAACATCTAAATGCTTCGATCAAGTTACACAATATCTGCTCATCGAGCCTGCCTGAGACCGGCCTCAATAAGCGGAGGGACTAACTGTATAGGTCAAAATCCGCCATAAAATATTTAGGGTAATGCAACATTATGGAAAGAATCAGTCGAGGTCGGCCAGGGAACAGCGAGGTTCGTGGTAAATATGGCAACAATGGCCGAGGTCGAGCATCGTTGACAGAACATCAACGACTAATTTTTGAAATAGGATATTAAAGAGAATATTCTCTGCACTTGTACTATTAGGGTTTGTTAGATACATGTCTCAAATAAATAGGAAAGAGGGGAGGAAAAAAGGGCATGTAATATTCACTTGATAAGAACACTTTTTAGAAGAAGATTCTCTCTCTTGTAAAGATATAAAAACTACCTTTTTATCAAAATTCTTACCCATATTATTCCATACTTTTACACCAGATCTGAGAATAGTTCGAACAAACCTTGAATTTATCTGTCATTCATCATTGTCAGGAGGAACATTCGTCCAATCCATCCTTTATTGAGTGAATCATTCCTCTTATTTACTTAAATATCATTTACTGCTATTTAGTGCTAGTTATATCTCCATTATTGATGATTCTTTGTGAACGTTTTGTGCTTATCTTTGTCAACACTTCATTGGATATGTCACATCTCACACACGTTTTTAAGATTCGCATCTAGAGTCATTATAATTAACTAGATTTAACCCGTTATTATATAAATTTAATAGTTTAGCCGAAAGTTATATTTTTTGGTCGAACATGTTGTAAAAGAAACTATTAAAGTTGCGTAGATAAAGCTAACTCAATAAACAAAACATCACATTAAAAGTTGATTTTAAATAGAAAAATTCACTTGAATTGCTAGGAATTGTAACGGTTATATAAAATAGTGTTGTTGCTGGAATTATGTTAAACATTCAGAACGTTAAATAGAGAAAGTGTCATACAAATTGAATTTTATTTGCCTAGTGTGTGATAAGTTACATATTCTTTTTATTTAAGACATGGCAATTTACTCAAATTTTACACCTTTTGTCCTAGAAGAATAATGACAAGAGTGGGTTGCTCTAGTAGTGAACACCCTCCATAATTAAATATATAATTTTTACCCAATTTCATAATCATTTTCGTGGTTAAAGTCCATCTTTATCAAAACTTAGGTTTTTAATCTAAACCCAAAATTTTCACAATTTTACATTATGTATTTAACTTACATTGGATAGAAATTAATTATCTTTAATAGCAAGGTGAAATCTCATCTCTAAGAAGCTCCAAAATCGCCTAAGAAGTGAAATAAAATGAGCCAAAATGGCCTAAGTCCCGTATTAAATGGACATTGCTGCCTCCAGCACTTTCGCATCTGCGGCTCTGCATCTGCGGAAAGATCAACGCAGATGCGGCTCTCCCCCAGCTGGCCTACTTCCACATCTACGGACAACTGGCCCGCTTCTGCGAGACCGCGTTTGCGGCGCACGTGCCGCACCTGCGGCTCTGGCCTCTTCTGTGGTTGCCTTCATCGCACCTGCGCTTTCGCAGGTGTGGTCCATGCTCCGCATCTGTGATCCCTGGGCAGCCTACGCTAGGCTGCTTCTGTGGCTGTTGGCTCGCTTCTGCGAGCTCGCACCTACGGCTGGTCCTCCGCAGGAACGATTGCACTAGAAACTCCGTTGTTTCAGCCCTTTTCTCCAAGTCTAAACGACTTCCGTGCATCGTATGAATGGCATCTGAGGCCCCCGAGGCCTCGTCCAAACATACCAAGAAGTTTGTAATCATGAGACGAACTTGCTTGAATCTCCGGAACGCGGAAAATAACGCCAAAACTAAGAATCACACCCCAAACAAAATCGAATCAACTTATGAACTTCAAGTTCTTCCAACTTGCTCCGAACGCGCCGAATCATACCTAAACTACTCGGAATGGTACCAAATTTTACGTGCAAGACTTAAATCATTATACAGAGCCATTCCTAGGCTCGGAATTCCAAACGGACCTCGACAACACCAAAATCTACTTCAAACCAAATTTAAAGAACTTTAAAACCTTTCATGAACCAACTTCCAACTATATGCGCCGAAACGCTTCCGGTTCATCCAAAATCCGATCTGATCACACGCCCAAGTCCCAAATCATCATACGAACCTATTGGGACCTTAAAATCCCGGTTCCTAGGTCGTTTACTATAAATATTGACCCAAGTCAAACTTAACCTTTTTAAGCCAATATTAACAAACTAAGTGTTCCGATTTCAACCCGAACCCTTCCAAACTCGAACTAACCATCCCCGCAAGTTATAAAACAGTAAAAGAACATATGAAAGTCTTATTTAGGGGAATGGAGATGTAAAAAGCAAAACGACCGGTCAGATCGTTACAACGTTAAATAGAGAAAGTGTCATACAAATTGAATTTTATTTGACTAGTGTGTGATAAGTTACATATTCTCTTTATTTAAGGCATGGCAATTTACTCAAATTTTACACCTTTTGTCCTAGAAGAATAGCAAGATTCGAACTCGGTATATCTAATTCTCATTTGAATTTAGAAATTGATTCTTTTATCTTAAATAAAATTTTAATACTAGTTTAAACTACATAAGTACTACTCCTCTCAAACACATATATTTATAGTTAATGTTAATACTTGAAAAAATTGCTTAAGTTATTTGACTACCAAAATAATAATAGTATATTATTGTTAGGACAGACAGAGTATAACTTTTAAACAAGATTTCAAGAGTTAACTTTTTCTTTGAAGAAATATTATTTTTTTTTTAGGGTTTAGTAGGCCAACTTTGAACCATGGTTGAATCTTTCTCCTTTCCCATTAACAGGCGAGACCCTTTCAACAGAGGCAAAAGTCATTTTTATTTGAATCTCATTTTTCTTGGCTACTCAAAGATCATGGCTATTATATCTGTTAGATATGAAGAATACCTTCTTGCATGGGAAATCAGACGAGGAGATGTATTTATAAAAACTTAATAAGGGATCATTTGATTACGGGAATAAAGATACTAATTCCGGGATAGAATTTAGAATTGTACTTATGTTACGTTTAGCTATGAGTATTAGCCAATATGAATTTAACCAAAATGATGGTATTAAATTCACATATAAAAGATACAATAAATAATCACATCAGATATAGTTGTTTATCCCACAGCTGAAACCAAATGACCCTAAAGTAAAGGAAGGGAGTATTTTATATAGATGAAGTATGTTTTATCATTTGTCATTTCCTTTCTTATGTAGTTCTGAAGGGGCGCAAAGAGTGATTGGTAATTTGGTACAGCCATGTTACTATTCAATAACAATCAATTTAAGATTTGTCCCTTCAGGGACATAGGATAAAAAGATCTATTTAAGATTTGCATATGTATGATTTATCCCTCTATGTAGATAATGGTGGCCCTAAGTAGTGACAGTGGAACCAAAAGACAATAAGATATGACAAACTATTGCCCGTTTCTAAAATTTAAGACTCTCAATTTAAATCAATACTTTAGTTTTAAGATATTGTTTCTAAATATGAACTATATATAACTAACACTGTATATTTTATGCGCCTTAGTGTGTATAATATATATATTTATAAAAAATAAATAATTATAAAGGTTGAATAAAATAATAATCAAATATCATGTCCATGAAATATTATGAAGAATCTTACTTTACATGGTGGAACAATAGAAGTTATTTGTTTGATTTAACACATTTTTAAAGTTAAAAGCAATGAGACTTGGCGATAATGAAAGTCGGCAACGATATTTTGACCATCCTTAGTAAAAATTTTGGCTTCGCTGATATGAATAAAATGATGGTAAAAGATCGTGTTCAGTAAAATCTTTAACTGGACCGCGGCTTAATAGTTTTACTTCATGAACATGAACTACCTCACAAGATTTTTCACTAACTAGACTTGTGGGCAAGTAGTTCTACTGAAGAAAAAAAGAAGATTATTTTTAAAATCCTTTGAAACTCATATGATGTGCACTAATTCAATTCAAGTTCAAGATATTCCTAACTAAAGCAATTTTGTGATATTGGCATTGTCGACAAAGGTAGTTCCAATTATTTTATTTTAAATTTAATTAAAATACATTTAACAAATCAACTTCATTTTCTTAATAATTTTAGCTAATTTAGGTGATTTTTTTGTCATATTGTAACTAAATCATTTGAAATATTAATGAACCTAATAACAAGAATAAGATTTTTTTTTTCTTTGTTTTATAGCTTCAATTATTGGAAAGTATAGTGCATAATTATTTTTCATTGTTCTTGTTTTTTCTTCTTCTATTTCTTTGTCAAGGGTGACAGAAATTAGGCCGGAGTTGCAGATTAGTGATTGTAATTTCACTCTACACACCTTGCTTTGTGCATGGTTTAAAACTCGCCAAGGGTCTTTATCTTTCTTGTTCCTCCATTAGAATTTTAAAAAAAGGTGTAGAATCAATGTACAAAACATCTCGTATTCACGCAAGGTTCGGTGAAGGGCCGCACCCTAAGGGGCTTGATGTAGGCAGTCTATCCTGATACAAACATCAGTGATTGATTTCACGGCTCGAACCCATAATTTATAAGTAAAACGGAGACAACTTTACCGGTGCTCAAATATCCCTTCTTCCATTATAAGTTATTAACAAGAAAAAAGGAAGAAAAAAAAGAGAGTTGGGATTTTGGGGAGCCAGGAGAGAAGTGGGAGCCACATTTGTATTATTATAAATTTAGCCACAATAGTAGTTTGTTTCATGACCAATCACTTTTGTGAAAGTGATGAACAACTTGATGACTACTGCTGTCATTTTATTAGTTTCTGGGCACTAGTTTTTTGGGTGGTCCATATTCACTTGACCACATTTAAATTCTGTACATAGATTGTACTGATTTTGACCAACTTCTGATGTCAAAATCAGTCTTTGGCCAAAGGTCATTATAAACATTCTATCGTAAAAATGTGGTTCCCTTTCTTTTTTGTGCTCATTGAGTTTCGCAAAATTTATTATTTCCTGATTTGAATAAGTTAGAACATCACGATTAATAGCTTGTTATTTATAAGTTTTTCGGCCATTTTGGTTAATAACGTGATAGAGATTGAATGAGTTGTTCTTGTTTTATAGAATTTTTTTAGTGGACATGAAGCCGAAAATAATAGGGGAAGATAAATTAAAAGAGAGATTTTTAAGAGTTGATTTCTCAAAAAATCACTTAACTAATAAAAATTGTGCAAGAAAGTCACTTATGTTTTAAGAGAAAAGTCACTATGTTTTTATTATTTCACCTACAAAGTCACTTTTCTTTGCTTTGTAAAAGAAAAGCCACTTTGTTTATGTCATTTCATGTACAAAATCACTCTACATATTCATGTGTTGAATCCTACGTTGAAGTAATACATGATGATTGTGACTCTAATCCACAAGTTGAAGGAGTTGTTGATAAAAGTTTATTAACACACCACTTAGATCTTTTCTTGAATGGGTATGCATAATGAGCTAGTCAATTTTCTTTATGTGATTTATTAGATAATGAAAAACAACAATTCTTGAATACTATTCAAAATTCAAAAGAACGGTGTGAAAGGCTATTGAACACCTCGAAATATTGAGCGTGACAAGGAGGATCCAAATCTAAGTATATTTATATATGTTATATATAAAAAATATATAAATTTATACACTTTTATGGCTATCATATATAAATAATTATCTTTGCTCAACTCAAAATCCCTTCCAACACAAAAGGAGTCATAATCCAATTTTTCACTCTTCTTAGATCTAGATTTGGATTCTCCTTGTCACCCCTAATTATAGACCCAATATTTTGAGTTGTTCAATAGTCTTCCACACAATTTTGTTGAATTTTGAAGTTGTATTCAAGAATTTCTGTTTTATATATATATAATATTTTTTTGGCTATTATTTTAAGAGTAACTTTTTTTTCCCTTTTGAATTCCAGTTATCTAAATATAATTAAAAAGCTTCTTCTTCTTTCTTATTTCTTCTTTCTTTACAAGCCAAAATTCAAGTCATTAAACGGAACGAAACTAAGTATAGAAAGCCGGGTGCCAAGAACAATGAAGAATGCCTCAATGGGATAAAATGCAATCAATCAAGAATGTCTTAACTAGATAAATTCATTTATTTATTGTTGGACTTTCTCTTCTTGTCTCGCAACCCCCTTACCTTAAAAATAAAAAATAAAAATCACTAAAAAAACAACTGTACATTCCTCTTAGAATGTAAATGAATCATGCTGAAGGGAAACCAGAATCAAATTAGATAGCCTTTTTTTGTCTTTTTAACTTTGCCTTGCATCTATTTAAGTTTAAAGAAAAACTTGAAAGACACAAGACAATAAAATGTAATCATGAAGAAGATGATAAAACCCTTCAACAAGCAATGCTTTTCTTGATTTTTCCATTTTGAGAATATTTGAATGAAATTCTTGCATTGCTAAGTAGGGAAAGCATTTTGCTTCTGTCCCTCAACTTTAATCAAACACAACTGTCCTCCTCCTCTTTAAAACCAAGCCAAACTTCATATTGTATCCATTAAATACAAAAATCTTATACATTTTCCCTTCTTGATTATGGCTGACTCTAATTTTGTTGACAGGGAGAAGCAAAAGCAAGCAGACAATGATATCAAGGACATGATCTCTACTCTAACGAAACGATTAACCAGCCTCCAACGCGTGCACAAGGCAGCATCAGGAGACTCGGGCCAGAATCTTCAAGGCGATGATGAAGATGATCATGGCACAAGAATCATCACACTAGCCGGAACCAACGTTGGAGCCAGCATGCGAGGTGAGATGGATGAGAAACCTGGCCTCGAGGGCGTTTCACCAGGGGAAAACGAGGCCTTAAAAACATATGTGAATAGCAATTTCCAGTCCATCAACAATTCAATCATGTTGGGTGGTAGCTATTGTACTAATGACCCTGGTGTTCATTTGGACATCTCTGATTATGTGGATCAAGAAACCCCAACACCAAAAGAACAAGGAAAAAAGAAGGAAAGGGGAAGCTCCAAACATTACCACCATTCCCAACACTCAGAATAGGCTTGTACAACAATCAAGATAAGCTCAATGGTCAAGAAACTGCTAAAAATATTCAGACCTTTACTCTATATGAATAAGTACCAGAGCTTAGTTGAGTCCTGCTTCTTTAGTTCTTTGTGTTTCCTTCTCTTTTCAACTTGTCTTGTCTCTTTGGGATTTCGGACAAGAACATTGGGGGGGTGGGAAGTTTACTGTGTTTACCATTCGGCTTAAGACCTATAGTAAGTGATGCTTGTTATGAGGTTCAATATGCTTATGATATATCAGAAAGGCAAATGTTACATTTGTATTACTTTAATAATCATAACATCTTTTCAGATCTTTCTGCTATGCTACTTCTCATTTTCCTTTGGTAGCATAAATGCATAATACCTTATCTGCAGCCAATTTGAGTATACACTTGATTTTTGCAGTTGACAGTTAAATTTTTATTGAAAAATCTAAAATTAACGATGAAAACTCTGTTCATTAGGAATACATATTGAAATACTTCTAGAGATAGTTGACATTAAGGGATCCTGGATTCAGAATTGGTCTCTAAATCTTTAAAGGTTAGCTCCTTGTCCTTTTTCTCTTCAGTTTCATGGACAACTTTTTGCATTTCTCTGTTCTTGCCCCAAAGCAAAAAGTATAGACCGGCAATTACAATAGCTGATCCAATTACACTGATCATGATCGTTTATGAAGGAATTAGTTAGTCAGTGCTAAGGTGAATATTTGGAAAATGGTTAAAAAAGAATTTAGAAGCTTTAAACTGTTGAAATCACCTTCCAAGATGGAGTTGTTCGTGTAGAATGGGAACGTCGAACATGGCTGCCATAATTTGGACAAGAGGACTGAATGCTGCAGTGAAGACCGGACCCCTCTTCTTCACACACCATGACATTCCCACATAGCACATTCCTGAACCTATTAACCCCTGGAGAAGTATCTTTTGTTAACTTGGGAAGTTTTAAACTAAAATAATTAAGTTTCCATCTTGTGTTTAGAGGCCACGCCACGACTATGTTCATCGTTAAACAACATAGAAGGGAGTTTACTACTTTTTGTCTCAGTATGTTTCTTTAACAAACTAAAGGAAAATATCTATATCTGCTACTCGTACTTGGGAAGAAAAAAACCAGCATAGAGATTACTTACAGTATAGATGATAGTCAACATATCGATCTTTTCCTTTGGAATCCAAATGGATAGTCTTCTATCAATAGACAAAGTTAAGATAGCCGATTGTATGGTACTAAAGAAGGTCATGATAACAGTGCTAGAGTACTTGCATGGATATTGATTTCCAATAAAGGATTGAAGAAGGAACCACGACGACCACAAAAACGTCCCAGCAAACAACGCCAAAGAACCAAGGATCCATCTTTCCTTTATTTTTGAGGAACTAATAGCTGCATCCGAGGATGGAGGTACATATTGTAGGTCTGAAAAATGAATCAAAGGGATGCCTTTGTAAAAAGTCAGTATGAAGGCACCTCCAACGCATATTAGTGTACCAATCAATTTGGCTATTCCACTTCCGTGTTTGATGTTGATAGTCTCTAACCTGCATAAATGGAGTTACAATGTTAAGAAAATAGTATAGTCTAAAGCTATTTTTTTCATTGAAATAAGCAAACTGAGCTTTCAGACCGAAAAGGTAATGCCATAAGGAATGTGATCACAGGAACCATGTTGACAAAGGCACATGAGAAAGTTGCAGATGTGTATTCTATTCCAAGAAGGAATAAGTATTGCGTAAGAGATGCCCTACAAAAAAAGATGTAACATATGGTCAAAAATGTTTAGCAAGAAAACATGGCCATGCAAAAGAGCCAGTAAACTTAGAAGAATATAGGGAAAATTATAGAGATCATTCTAACTTACCCAACAATGGCACTCAAGAAAAGGTTACACAAGATTTGAGGGGTGAGTTTTGGTCTAGTATTCCTGCAAGAAGAAATTAATAAGTTGCATTTTCAAAGGAGACAAAAAGTTTTCATATATTGGATATGGAAATTTTTCTAAGAACTAGGAAACAATCTTCATACCTTTCCAGAAAGAAGGCAATTGGGGCTAAGAATATGGTCGAAATGGACTGTCGATAAGTGATGAAAACCAAATGGTTCATTCCATCCAATATAATCTTCTTGAGAAGTATATTACTAATGGCAAAAGCAAAATCAATTGCCAACATAATAAAAATAGGGTACCATTCCACATAGCTCTTCATCTGAGCCTTTTCCCTTTCAATGACTTACTTCTCCTGAACTGCCTCTTCCTTGAATTATCATGTGTTTTTAAACATGAAGCTGAGATAGACATTTAAAGTTTCACATAAACTTTAGTGGAGTGAAAAGTGTATACAGAGGAGGGATTAATTCCTGCAATCACATCAATGCTTTTAATCTACAAAAAAAGTTGACATTTTGTTTAACATCATATACTCTATCATTTTCCTTTACTATTTCCTTCCTTTTGACTTAGTTTCCGGATTAACAAATTCACCGGTGCCAATGAGCTAAGGGATCAACCTTTGTATCTCCATTCCTAAGCATATTAAGAATATATATGTTCCATTTTACTTTTTCTTGGTGTATAATTAAATTGTGTTTAGAACATTTAACATGTGAGTCAACCCACTATGGTAGGCAAAGTTTCCATTTTAGTATATAAAAAGTAGTGTGGTGAGCATCTTGTGGATGGGGGTCAAATAGAAATGATTCCCCTTACTGCAGCATTGTCATCTAATTCATTTTTTTCACACTTGGAGCCTAATTGTTTAGTGTTGGTGGCATCTAATGCTGCTTTTAGAAACTTGTATTCAAGCATCTTCAGAATACAACATGGGGACAGAGAATAATTCATCTTATTCATATAAGAATACTATTACTATTCCCTATTTCAAAATTCTTTAGGTAGCAGAGCATACTACCTGATATGGGACCAGGTGTTTTCCTTGCCATACAAACTCATTGAGGGAAAAGAAGAAAATAGTTTTTAAGTAACCAATTGGCTGAATAAAATCTCGCTTCAAATGACATTGTTGTCGACATTGTTAAAGAAATTAGTTAGCATGACCTTTACTCGCGATAGCTCTACTACAAACTTGTTAAAACTAGTTCAGGAAGCAAATCAAGATTAAGGAGAGTGTGATTCCATAATATAATTATCTCGTATTATACACCCTTTGACTAAGAGGGGTGTAAGATCCGGAAGGACTGGAACTACAACAACAACAAACCCAGTGTAATCCCATAAGTAGTGTCTGGGGAGGATATGTGTACGCACACCTTATCCTTACCTCATAGAAGTAGAGAGGTTGTTTCCGATAGACCCTCGGCTCAAGGAACAGTGAACCAGGATGTCTGGAACTATGTAACAATTTCACCTTCGAAAGGATGGATCAAATCTTAACTTTCTTGTACAGTTTTAAAACATCAAAGAAAGAAATTATCCCACTTTGTTTGCAAGATATGAGGGCCACCTCTACAGGGGATAGCTATATTGGCTATAAGTCACACCAGTGCTTTTTAACCAGTAACATCACATTCTTTTCAATGGAAAGTAAGGGGATGGACAATAGACATTGCTTTCATGTCTGTTACCTTACTCCTTATTCTTTTGTTCCATATCTAAGGTATTGAGCTGGAATCCTTTCCTCTCCTTTAGTAACAGTACGAACCACAAAATTATTTTCTAACAACTGTTCTTTGCATTAGAGGCACCGAACCAGTAAAGTAGAGCGAGAGAACCCTGCGCTTGCCTCTATTGGCATCCTGATGTTAAATGTGATGAGATTCTCTATTTCCATTTTTGTTCCATGTCCCGGATATCACATTTTCTCGATGCTTATCTTCAACTTGGTAAGCATAACCTTTTATACAGAAATCAAATCTCATCAGTACTCTTATTGGCATCTTATAGGCAGTTATTTTTCCATCCACACTAGTCTTCTGCAAGGTTTCAAGTTGAGCAGGACCAAGACAGAATACTTGGAGTGTAAGTTTAGTGGCGAGACTAAGGAGGGGAAGGGGAGGTGAGGCTGGACTCGTAGGTCATCCTAAGAGAGAAAATTTTAAGTACCTTGGATCTATTATTCAGGGGATGGGGAGATTGACGAAGATGTCACACAGGGCGGGATGGATGAAATGGAGACTCGTTTTCGGTGTTTTGTATGACAAGAAAGTGCCACCGAAACTTAAGGTTAAGTTCTACAGAGTGATGGTCAGACCAACGATGTTGTATGGGTCTGAGTGTTGGCCAGTCAAGATCGCTCTTGTCCAGAAGATGAAGGTAGCAGAGATGAGAATGTTGAGATGTATGTGCGTACACACCAGATTAGATAGGATCAGAGATGAGGTTATTCGCGACAAGGTGGGTGTGGCCCCTATTGAGGACAAGATGCGGTAAGCACGGCTCAGGTGGTTTGGCCATGTGAGGAGGAGGAGCACAAACGCTCATGTGAGGAGGTATGAGAGGTTGACAGTAGAGGGCATACAGAGAAGTAGAGGTAGGCAAAAGTAGAGGTGGGGAGAGGTGATTAGGCAAGACATGGTGCAGCTTCAGCTAACCGTGGACATGACCCCTGACCTAGGACATGACCCTTGATAGAAAGGTATGGAGGTCGAGGATTAGGGTAGTAGAATAGGTAGTCTAGAGTATTCATAACAGTAGTATTGGCACGCAGTCTCGCTTTCTGCTGGTAGTAGGTTTTTATGACTAACGTTGTTTTCTTTCATTGTTGATCACCTTACTATCTTGTTATTTTTATTCTACTTTTATATGGTTTTTGGTACTGCCCCTTGTCTATATTTTCATTAATGTGGTGTTTATGCTTTCCTGAGCCGAATGTCTATTGGAAACAACATTTCTATCCTCACAAGGTAGGGGTAAGGTGTGCGTACACACTACCCTCCCCAGACCCCACAGTGTGAGATAATACTGGGTATGTTGTTGTTGTTGTTTTACTAGTCTTCTGCAACATGCAACTTATTGAGTAAGCACATACAGTGAATCATCAAATGCCTCGTAATAGAGATTCTTGTTTTTTTAGGTCCATCTATCTGGAAAGAGTCTAACAACTACTCTGGAGGCTTATCTAAATTAAGGCATTCGTAATTCGTTCATCGTTTATGAACTTTCCACATGAAAGCATAAACCTGTTCCTGAACCATAAAAAGGAGGAGAGTTGCGGCAGGTTAAACATTAATGTAAAAATAATTTAACCATGATGTATCATCTGAATATTTGATACAATCGGAGCGGAATGGCCAAAAGATGATTTATACAGCCTACCCTAACTATTGACATTGAAGTATAGTTGATTGATTGATTGCTCATTGGGTCCATTTTTGTTCATGTATGGAGACCACAGTGGAAAGAGAAGATATCACAGCTGCGAACCAACTATATGCTAAATACCATCTACACAAGTTCATGGACTTTCCCCGCCTGAAAGCATACCAAATCTTGCAGCTGCTGTGGATCAGATGTCGAGCAGCTCTATGTGATGTTCATTGTAGTTCTATTTTTGTCCATTTAACCATCCAGTACCCATAGCCCATTAGCCCGACTAATCTGGACTCGAGTCAGGTAGCTCACATAGGAGAGTAAAGTGCTTCATACAGACAGGTTTTCCATTTCCAGGCCCGAACCGAAAGTACTAGAGGCGGAACCAGGATTTTAACTTTATGGGTTCTGAATTTTAGCTTCAAATGCTAATAACTGAATTCAAAATTTAATATTTATACATATTTAATAAATTTCTTAACACAAATACATTGTGAGCAAAAGCTACTGATTCGGTCAAACTCGTAGTCGGGCTTCTAGCTCCATGCCTGCCCCGAGAACTCTGGTTAAGAGTAAAAAGATCTCATCCATTGCCCATCACATCCTTTGCTTGTGATGGTCATTATAGTTTCTTCTTGTTGAAACATGTTAATGGGTTTATATGAACATGAGCGCGTCAAAATTCACTGTATGAATGAAGTATATAAAAAAATGTACATAGATATATCAACACACCAGTTTTAGCTTTCTTTTAATCAAAAGATGAACTTCAATCCTGCCTCAAATGCATTCTTGATGATACGTAGGAATAATACACAAGGCAACAGTATAGTATAAGCCAAGTGTCCGGCAGTGAAACACAATATCCTAACAAGGGGTGCAAACGGTCGGGTTGGGTCGGATATGAACGGATCGAAAACGGGTAATTCAAAAAAACGGATAAATTATCCGACCCGACCCGTATTTGAGACGAATAAAAAACGGATTATCCGACGGATAATATAGATATCCATATTATACATGGCTTCTTGAATATAATCACTGGAGAATTCCTAGTCTCCCAAAACTTGAAAACCCCCAATTTGAGATTATCAACCATAACGAGCAATTAATATCATTAATGCTCATAATGCATTCGTCATAAATAGGGAAAAACGTCATAATTGGATACTCCTATATAAGGATATAGAATCTCGCTTGTAAGAACAAGTTCTGAGCACTATTGAAATATACTTACATTTTCTTGCTTCAAAAAACGCAAGACATGGCAGGACGCAGGACATGGCAGGGCGTGGCCATGGCACGACGTCGGATGTCGCAGGACATGACCATGGCACTATGCAGGACCGCATAAATGTTATGCGGTGCACTATGCGACCGCAGAACAGTTAAGAGGACCGCATAGTGACCGCAAACTCAGGCAGATTTTTGGTCATTGTGGACACCAATTATGCGACCGATATGCGGTCCACATAACCATTATGCGATCGCATATGCTATCGTAGAAGCTGTTCCGGAGCTTTGAAAGCTAGGGTTCTTGCACACATACTTGGGTCTTGAAGATTTGGAGTCTTTGGTTGAGAATTTCTTTACCCATTTATGTTCATTTATTCGTTTCCTTGCTTTGTATTGAATATCTAAGTATGTAGTACTTAAGAAGCTCCAACCACCTCCGCTGACGCAAGTTAAGATCCCTCTGTTTGAACAGTTGAGTGTTGGTAGTTATAATACACCCCGACCAATAAAACAAACTTTAAGGCTCACAACCCATCAAGTGAATACCTAGGTGAAGGTCATAGTCCTAGGCCTTTTATTTAATTTGAAAAACAACAAAAAATAATTTTCTAGTTTAAATTCTTAGTTTATAAACTTCCTTGGATCCCACCAGACAGAGAGATTGATTTTGGTATTGATATAATGCCAGACACGCATCCTATATCTATTCCACCCTACAAAATGGCACCGGCAGAATTGAAAGAGCTAAAGGAGCAATTGAGAGATTTGTTAGACAAGGGTTATATATATATATATATATATATATATATATATAT
>AWOL01S0005657.1:6236-46512 GCA_000715115.1 Nicotiana otophora | reverse complement strand
AGTACGTGCCGATTGCCATCGGTTGTTGTGAGTTGTGTCTGGCATCGCTCGTGGCGCCTGATGGCTTTTGGCAACGGAACGGCGAGGCCTCGTGCAAGTGGCGCCGCAAGGTGCCGTGCGCATAGGGCTAAGCTCAGTACGTTTCGATTGCCATCGGTTGTTGCGGGCAACATCGGGATGCGACATCGCTCGTGGCGACTGATGGCTTTTGGCAATGGAACGGCGAGGCGTCGTGCAAGTAGCACCGCAAGGTGCCGTGCGCATGGGGCTGAGTTTAGTACATATTGAAGGTCGTGCTGTTGTTGTGGGTTGTGTCTATGGATTTAATTTATGGCGCCTTGTTCGTTTATATACTCCAACGGTTCGTGCCTGGCGGGGCTTGTCTTGGCTTTGCAATGTTGGCATTGGCAACAACACATGGCTGCGCGTCGCGTGTTGGGGCTGTTGTCGGCATGTATCGGCGAGGCAAGTGTACGTGCGGCACATGAGTGGTGTTCGGCTTGTGTGGCTAGGTTGGATCCCTGCTTGTGCAGCGACGTCCTAGCCCGCATGCCATCTCAATCATGGCACAAGCGCAAATTAGGCTTGTTCGGCGTCGGTTTTCTGTGTTGCATACCTAATGCCCAGGCATTATCAAGCACAATCGGTTGCCTTTCGCCCCTCGCGTTCGACGTGCGGGGTGAACCAAAAGCTGCAGTTGTGTCCCACGTCGTCCTCGCTTCGTCGTGCGATGTCTAGGTCCATGACTAGTATGCTCGGACTCTCGGATTCGGTAAACGCAATGGGCATGGGGTCTTCATTGGCTCCTATCTGCCCAAAGAATGCTCCTTACGAATGACGGTCGTGCTCGTCTTGGACTTGGCCGTGCCCTTTGGGTCGGCCATGCTCATGCGGCGCCGACGTCAATGAGGAATGCTACCTGGTTGATCCTGCCAGTAGTCATATGCTTGTCTCAAAGATTAAGCCATGCATGTGTAAGTATGAACAAATTCAGACTGTGAAACTGCGAATGGCTCATTAAATCAGTTATAGTTTGTTTGATGGTATCTACTACTCGGATAACCGTAGTAATTCTAGAGCTAATACGTGCAACAAACCCCGACTTCTGGAAGGGATGCATTTATTAGATAAAAGGTCGACGCGGGCTCTGCCCGTTGCTGCGATGATTCATGATAACTCGACGGATCGCACGGCCATCGTGTCGGCGACGCAAAATAATTCGATATAATCAACAAAAATTATATGAATCAATTTCATAAGAAAATACTATATTTTTCAATAAATCCGAAATTAGCTCAAAAATCGTCCATGGGGCCAAACCAAGAAAACTCCTAATCTCTGTGACTGAGGACCGTTTGGGCCAACTCTGCACCGCCTCTATCTTCTTCGGGTCCACCTGAATACCCTCACTGGACATTGTATTCGGGTTCCATGGACAAGTCAATAAGAGTATGGAGCCTTGAAACGTTTCAGTGCCTACAAGTATTGACAGATCATACAAGTACAGTTATGTCTATTCTTTGTTGGGAAGACTTAGTTTTATCATGTTCATTGGACAAAACAATAAAGGTTTGCACCGATAACCAGAAACTACACAGGCACACAACCACATGACCCAATCATAGACGCTAGGCTCCTCCACTTAGCTTGACAGTACAATCACATAGATCCAAACCCCACAACGACTTCTTTTTCCATGATGGAAACTGGGACACCATGCAGGCGGACGATCTCTCGAATGTAAATTTCAGCCAACCGCTCTGAAGAGTAAGTAGTACAAAATGGAATGAAGTGCGCGAACTTGGTCAGCCAATCCATAATAGGCTATAAGCACACGAAAATGTGAAAATCGAACGGAATTCCAGTTTTATGGCCCTAAAACGTCAAACAATGAGAGGAACATTCATGGCGAGGCAATGTCAATTATTCCTTAGGTCATTTTTGATGGGCTGGCAAAATATTAGGCGATCCGGGTCTGGTCGTATGGGTCCATGCATATGACGTTGGCTATAGCACATGAAAATCTGGGAATCGGGAGATTTAATCACGAACAGTTCCCGTCTGCCTCAAGCATTTCAAATGATCTCTAGCAAGCCAAGCTGTGTTGCTAGACAAGAATTGGTCTTTCATTTCCTTTCGAAGCTTTTCCCATGTATCAATTTTAGGCATGCCCGCACTTTCATCATCAGCCATGCAGGTTCTCCACCATAACTTCGCATCTCTCGTATGGTACATGCTGGTTAAGGTTATCCTAAAAAGGCTATTTCGAAGTGGGCTTGTATTATTTCGCCCCATGCTAACCCTATCCCATATAAATAGTCTTTAAACTCACTTTTAAGAGAACGAGGGGAAGGCTTTACAAATGTAAAAGTTAAACATATTAGTTATCCATTGGTTATCGATTTGGTTAACCATTTTCTAAGTGGATAATATGATTTTTATCCATATTCGACCCGTTTTAAAAAAGTTCATAATTCAATTCATTTTTTGATGGATAATATAGATATATAACTGTTTTCTTTGAACTATTTTGCCACCTCTAATCATAATCCTAACTGTTATCTAGTACTACTGCTTAAGGCATTATGTCACAGCGAAGCCCAATATCCTTTTTATATCAATCTGCGACTTTACCAAATCTTTGCTTACAGTTATCAAAAGCTACTGCTTGGTGCTTGTGGCATTATACCACAGCGAACTACTATATCCTTGTGCATTACACTACGCCAATCTGAAAACTTAACATTATGTCCCGCTCATGTAATAACTTTAATCATTTCTCTCTTTGTCTGGATTTGAGAAATCTGAAACCAATAAAGAAGGCGACTGAAAGAAAGACTAAACCTCTTGGTATTATCAAATTGTCCCGCTGGAAAGTAGAAAAGAAAAAGAAAGCCTTATAAAGAGTTGGATACTCTTAATGGTGCAGTGTGACCGCATGGTCCGAAGCAGACAATATTAGTCCGACCAAAACTAAGGTACTGCAGTATATTAGGGCGGGTAAAGAGACCATCATATCAGCAGCAATTTGACCTCCACCTTGTCGGTGGAAATGTGGTCCAAAATTGTAATGTGGTGTACTACTCTGTAACTACAATTTAGAAAAGTACCCAAAGCTAGAGTAAACATATTGAACCAACATACCTGTAGCAATTATTGGCCTACATATGTTTGAATGTGTGTGTGATGACTGACCAGAAAGGAGATAAAAAAGGGCACTTATTTGATGAATTTAAAATGTTGTCTTTTTCCATTTATATGATCCCTTTCCATAGGAGATCAGTAAAAAATAAATAGCAAAAACTGTAAATAAAGCACAAGAAATATTTGTGAAGTCAACTCTATTCTATTAAAATGATCTAAGCGAACAGAAAATCATTTGCTCATAGTTCAAGATCCAGCTTTCATCCTCAGAATAGCAGTATTATGGGATAAAAAGTTTTGGAAGGAACTTGATCTAACATTCTCACATTAGATTTTGAACTAACACTTACCCCTCTCCGCAATTGAGAAATAAAATTCAGCAAAAGGAGTTAGGCAATCTAAGCAGTTATTTTAAAACTTGAACAGAAAAGGAGATCAAAATCATGAAGGCGAGTGAAATATCCAAAGATGAACACCTATCCCATATGTAGCAGGGAAAACAGTCAAACTGAGATGAAATGCAAATAGTTATCCAATATCCTCCATAAGATAATAATCTCAATATGCAAATCTATTTTTCTACTGTTGCCTAGCTTCAACTTTCTTCTTCTGCCAGAGGCGATCCAGTGCGCTGTCAGCATCACCCTACGAAGATGAAAAGAGCAAAATTGAACTTATTTAACCTATCAGCAGTACGCCAAAACACAAAGGGTAAGCTAAAAGGCCTATTCAGATACTACAAATGAACACGAAATACAGAAATGACTGGTTAACATTGAACATCCCAAGCTATCTGGATTGTTTAGGAAAAGAAATAATCCAATCTCTACCCGATACATAATGATACCTCAGTCACATAGAGGAAACAGCAGAAAGATGTTTTATTCATGATTTTCTGAAGCTTAAATGAGTATTTTAAATGTTTAGGCTTCATCTCAGGCAAATAGTTGAGGTTCTTACTTTGCTTTGGACATTTTAACTTCTAAGCAACTAAAATTTTACCAACTTTTATGTTACTGTTATTGAAACTACCTTCAGCATTACACTTTGGTATGGCTCTGGCATCTATATCTTGGCAGTTCGATAACAGAAATACAGGTGATAAACCAACCTACACTAGTACACTACAGACTACCTTTGCTTTGGACATTTTAACTTCTAAGCAACTAAAATTTTACCAACTTTTATATTACTGTTATTGAAACTACCTTCAGCATTACACTTTTGGTATGGCTCTGGCATCTATATCTTGGCAGTTCGATAACAAAAATACAGGTGATAAACCAACCTACACTAGTACACTACAGACTACCTTTGCACTATCTCCCTACCCAACTCCCGCCATATTAATTTGCATGGAAGTTGCATTTGACCTTTTCTAGGTAACTCAAAATATTTACTGATGATTCACGGTATAGATTTACATCGAACCTCCAAAAAATAACAAGCTAAGCAATCCCTATTGTACAAGTTAATCAACGGAATTACTAAAACTAAAACCTTTAACATATTACGGGACGACAATAAATTAACCGAGAAAACAAAAGGCAGCTATCAATTTCACTGGCAAATGTTAAACATGTACTATCAAAAGAAAGAGTACCTGAGCACGGATGAAACCACAAAGAGCAAAGGTGGTGAAACTGCCAGGGATATACAAGCCCTTATCATCCAAATGCCCAACATTAAGTTGAACAGAAGCATGATCCTTTGAAGTGATCACCCTGTTGGTAGCAGAGCTGCAATTGGGGCACATGTTAGCTATAATTACAACATTCAGACATACAAACACTAAGTAAAATCGATGTGACACCCAAAACAAAGGCAAGAATTACGGCATACCATTTCCTGGGGATGTAAAGATCCACGTTTTGTCCTTCTTCATTCTGCATCTTGGCTGGTGTTTCTGAATACTCAGATCAAGCTTTAACAACCTTTTTTAGCCCACAAAACCAAACCAGCATTAAATAAAGTTAATACCTTTCTGGGTTTGACAAAACAAACATCAGTCAATTTTCTCTATCTTACACGATTTATAAAATAAAAATTATCCCATTACATCAGCAAGAACAAAAAATTTCACAACGAATACAACCTTTCTGGTTATAAAAGAACAATCATCAATTACGGTCTACAAAATAACAATATTCTGCTTTATTAATTATTCACATTTATCACAGAAAAAAAGTGATACCAACTACCAAGAACACATTTTTCTAAACCCATAAGAATTAGATTTGTTTATATATACCCAAAATGAAACACGTTCAACCCTTCGTATTTTATTTTATTTTTACCATTTTTATGAGAGATTTTACAGAAGTTAAACTGATGAACAGACCCATAAATTTTGTAGAATTAATTAACATGAGAAAAGAAGGGATAAGCGTCATACCTGAGGTGAAGGGAGAGCTCTTCAAGGGGGCAAAGTGTGAAGAAGTGACACAAAGCCGCGATTTAAACAGATGAGAAACCCTACTGTGAGTGTTACCCTAATGGGCTTTGGCTTCTAGGCCCAATGACGTTTCAAACACTATGTGAGAGGCCAGGAAAAGAATGATCGAAATCACAATTGTTAAAAATGAAAAATAGTAGGATAAAAGATAAAGGAAGGGAAAAGGTAACTAATAAGGGAAAATGCAGAGAGAAAATTTTATGTGAAAATTACAACTCTCCAAATACTTTAAAATGAAAAAAAAAAAAAAAAAAATCCGCACGAAGTTAGGATCCCTAAAGACTGAAGTGCTTAAAATATTGTTTAGAAGAGTCAATGGTTCTCTAAAAACTAAATGAATCGATAGAACCGAACTTTACGAACCGTTTATTAATTTTTTTTAAAATAAAATTATATGGGTTTCGATATGCATCTATTTAATTCCAATTGAATAATTTTTATAGATTTTTTTGTTTTTAAGAAATTGAAAAAATATCGAATCAGGTTGAATAATTATATATGTTTAAAAACGTTATAGATACTAAGTTTAAAAATAACAAAACATTAAAACATTTCTTTGACCTTGGGATGAATTCAGATAAAAATGGCTACAAGTAACACTCAAATCTACTAGAGTACAAATTAAACAAAACTAATCCGGCAATTTTTAGCAGCAAACTACAAAGGTATATCTTTTCCTCTTCTTCTTCCTTTTTATATCTTTGTGATATTTCAGAAGTATAGTAAGTCTATATATTTTTCTAAAAATATAATGATTCTACACATTGTTTCCTTATATTTTATGACTTTTGAACTGTAAATTCTCGATTAGCAACTCAATAACTATTGTAAGATAGAATAATAGTAGTTGTGTCTAGTTTGGGAATGAACATCTTGCGTTATGTATACGGTCGAAATAGATTTCGGCCTTCGTACGATTGATCGAGGTCGAAACATAATGGATCGAAGAAAGACTTCATAATATCGAGATGGATTCTGAAGATGGTACAAACAAGCTTCAGATTTCGGGTATAGGTCAAACATCGAGTTCAAAGTCATTATCGAGCTCGGGTCCGAATCGAACTATGATGAGATGATTTCAAGCTTAAGGGGCAGAGGCCAATCGGGACTGAGTCCGAATCATCACCTGATCCCGAGTCCATATCGAGTTCTAGAAGTAATACCGACCAACACCGAGGCCGATCGAGCTCGAGCTCACAGATAAGAACCGTTGCAAAAACACTAAGGGAGAGAATCTCAGCGGAAATTAGGGAAAAGCTGATTTATCATAGGTCCTCCACTATGTATTTTTATTTATATCTAAAGTAGGATCCTCCACTATAAAGAGGATGGCTACATTTCTGTAGAGGGCAGTTTTGGCTTACATTGTAATTCAAGAATCATATTCTCCTATATTCAATGATTATTCTTTTAAGTTTCATTAATTGATTCACTGTGCTTAGTCCTAAAAATCATCTTTTTTCCAACCTTGTTTATTTTTGCATTCTTTGCAATCCATATTTGATATTTCTATTTATCTCTACGATTTGTATCATGATATACCATATATCCTTAGAACTACGTACAAATTCAACTATATCCGTTTTTCGGATAAATAGTTTGGTGCCCACCGTGGGGCTAAGGATAACAGTGGTTATTTGATACGAATCTGCCAAAACACACCGTTTTGTGCTTGTTTCCGAAAGTATCTTGGATTTCGGGTTAGCAGCGACTAACTACCGATCCAATGGCCTCACCTATCGACAACGAAGTCGGTCTTCAAGATGAGAACAACAACTTGACACCCAGTACCGAAAGACCACTTGTCAACGTTGTTGGAGCTCGAACCAAAGTGCCAATAGATATCAATTCGCATGTGGCCACTGAGGCGAACCTACATTATGAACCTGAAAATAGTATTCATGGTGGCACTCGGCCTGCAGCTCGATATACCCATAACGTCGAGAAAAACGGTGTCAGCTTGCGTATGATTTTCGAAATGTTGCAAGCTCAACAGGCAGTAATAGCTCAGTTGCACAGCCAAACCCAGCTATCGAGCAGGCCGAAGCTCAGTCCACCTCGAGAAATTGCCCACAGAACGGAGCCAGCCATAGTGAGGTCAAATGAGTAAGAATCGGGGACTACTCTCGAAATTGCTAAAATACTCGATGAGCTCATAAAGCGAGTCGAAGCCAACGATAAAAAAGTAGAAACATATAACTCCAGGGTCGATCAGATCCCGGGAGCTCCACCAATTATAAAAGGGTTGGATTCCAAAAACTTTGTTCAAAAACCTTTTCCCTCGAGCGCAGACCCAAAACTAATCCCCCAAAAAATTCGTATGCCCGAAATTCCTAAATATAACGGAACAACTGACCCCAACGAACATGTCACTTCTTACATGTGTGCCATCAAGGGCAATGATTTAGAAGACGATGAAACCGAATATGTGTTGTTAAAAAATTCGGAGAGACCCTCTCGAATGGAGAAATGATTTGGTATCACAACCTACCACCGAATTGCATCGACTCGTTTGTCATGTTAGCAGATTCTTTTGTACAAGCACACGCCGGCGCCATAAAAGTCGCAACAAGGAAATTGGACATTTTCAAGGTAAGACAAAAAGATAACGAGATGCTAAGGGTGTTCGTATCTTGTTTTCAAATGGAACGAATAGATCTGCCACCAGTCACAGATGATTGGGCTGTTCTGGATTTCACTCAAGGTTTGAACGAATAAAGTTCGACGGCTTCACGACGGTTGAAGCATAACCTTATCGAATACCCCGCCATCATATAGGCCGATGTGTGTAATCGATACCAATCAAAAATTAGGGTCGAAGATGATCAGTTGGGGTCTGAACTCGCTGCTCGAAGGGATATTAATCGAGAACAAGGTTCGATCAGGGATCGATACCGACCGTATAACGGAAACCACAGAATCGGTAAATCGAGACATAACCCCGGACAAATAACAAAATAAGTGATCGAGGTCAAGGGTCTTGGGGGCTAATGAGCAGAAATAGGTTCGACAGGCTTGTCAGATCTAAAGAAGCGCCTCGGTTATCGGAGTATAACTTCAGCATTGATGCATCCGCCATTGTGTCGGTCATCGAACGCATCAAAGACACTAAATGGCCTCGACCTATGCAACCCGATCCTGCCCATAGGAACCCCAATCAAATGTGTGAATATCATGGTACCCATGGCCACAAAACGGAAGATTACATGCAACTAAGAGAGGAGGTAGCCCGGTTATTCAACAAAAGGCACCTTTGAGAATTTTTAAGCGATAGGGCGAAGAACCATTTTAAAAATAGGGATTTCGGCAAGCAAAACGAACAAGAAGAACCACAGTACGTCATTCACATGATCATCGGCAGCGCCGATACCCCTCAAGGACCGGTGCTTAAATGCACTAAGACATCGATTGTGAGAGAAAAGCGATCTCGAACTTAGGATTACGCACTATAGGAACTTTGTCCTTCAATGATAAAGATGCAGAAGGAGTCATACAACCTCATAAAGATGCACTGGTAATATCTGTACTTATGAATAAAACTAAAGGTAAGCGTGTGTTAATTGATCCAGGTAGCTCGGCCAACATCATTTGATTGAAGGTCGTGGAACAGCTCGGTCTACGGGACTAGGTCGTACCCACAACCTTGGTTCTAAACGGATTCAATATAGTATGTGAAACCACCAAAGGCGAGATAAGTCTACCGATAAACGTGGCAGGGACCATCCAGGTAACGAAGTTCCACGTAATCGAATGCGACATGAGGTACAACGCCCTTTTTGGAAGGCTATGGATCCACAACATGAGAGTTGTACCTTCGACCCTACACCAGGTCCTTAAATTCCCAACATCAATGGGAGTCAAAACAGTGTACGGAGAATAACCGGCCGCAAGAGAAATATTTGCCGTCGAGGAAGCGAATCGGATATCCTCACCTTCGCCAATAAAGGGATCAGGCTCAAAAGGGGAACGAGATGCCAAATACCAATCACAGACATCGGCTTTAACCCGGCCAGAAAATCAGAAGATCGATGAAGATGATGATCAAAGGATCCCTTCATCCTTCGTGGTTCCCAAGGATTCCAACACTACCAAATCAACGGGTGAGGAATTGGAGCAAGTCACACTAATCGAGTACTGGCCCGAACGGAAGGTATACCTGGGAACGGGGTTGACCCCCGAACTCAGAAAAAAACTTATTCAATTTCTTATTGATAACGTAAATTGTTTTGCCTGGTCCCATTTAGATATAACAGGGATCCCACCGGATATAACGACACATCGGCTAAGGTTTGACCCTAGGTTCAGACCGATGAAGCAAAAGAGAAGACCCCAGTCAGACGTAAAGTACGCATTCATAAAGGACGAGGTAACCAAACTTCTCAAAATAGGGTCTATTCGGGAGGTGAAATATCCTGAATGGTTAGCCAATGTAGTTGTAGTGCCTAAAAAAGGAAACAAAATTAGAATGTGTGTAGATTATAAGGATTTGAACAAAGTATGCCCTAAACAATCCTTTCCGCTGCCCAACATCGATCGCATGATCAATGTCACGGCCGGCCACGAGATCCTTACCTTTATTGATGCCTATTTCGGGTATAATCAAATCCAAATGAACCCGGAAGACCAGGAAAAGACTTCATTTATCACCAAGTATGGAATACATTGTTATAATGTGATACCCTTTGGGATAAAAAATGCAGGAGATACTTACCAACGCCTAGTAAATAAAATATTTGAGGAATAAATAGGTAAATTAATGAAAGTTTATATTGATGACATGCTAGTTAAGTCCCTGCGCGCAGAGGACCATTTGACCCATTTGCAGGAAACATTCGAGATTTTTAGGAAATACAACATGAAGCTCAACCCCGAGAAGTGTGCTTTCAGGGTAAGGTCGGGCAAGTTCCTCGGCTTCATGGTGTTAAATCAGAGGATCAAGATTAACCCCGATAAAATCAAGGCCATCGAAGACATCGCCATCGTGGACAACGTAAAAGTCGTACAGAGGCTAACAGGACAAATTGTAGCCTTAGGACGATTCATTTCAAGGTCGTCAGATTGAAGTCACAAATTTTTCTCTCTACTAAAAAAGAAGAACGATTTTGCTTGGACCCCGGAATGCCAATAGGCATTAGAGGAATTAAAACGATATCTATTGAGCCCGCCACTGCTTCATACTCTAAAAGCAGATGAAAAACTTTGCTTGTACTTAGCAGTATCGAAAATTGCGGTAAGCGCTGTCCTAGTTCGAGAAGAGCAAGGTACGCAATTTTCCGTTTATTATGTAAGTCGAACCTTAGGAGAAGGAGAAACTAGATATCTGCACCTAGAAAAATTGGCACTTGCACTGATAAGCGCCTCTAGAAAGTTAAGACCGTACTTTCAATGTCACCTCATACGCGTATTAACCACTTACCTGCTTCGTAATATTTTGTACGAGCCCAAACTATCAGGTCGATTGGCCAAATGGGCCGTCGAAATCAGTGTGTACGATATCGAGTATCAATCTCGTACGGCCATCAAGTCTCAAATTTTAGCAGACTCCGTGGCTGATTTCACGCCGACCCTCGTACCCGAAGTCAAAATAGAACTCTTATTGAAATCGGGTACATCATTGGGAGTATGGACCTTTTTTATGGACGGGGCTTCGAATGTGAAGGGGTCCGGGCTAGACATCGTTTTAAAGCCACCCACAGGTAACACTATTAGGCAATCTATCAAAACTACTAGGTTGACTAACAACGAGGCCGAGTATATGGCCATGATTGCAGGTCTCGAGCTCGCTAAAAGCTTGGGAGCAGAAGTCATTAAAGCCAAGTGCGACTCTTTGCTGGAAATAATTCAAGTAACAAAACCTTCGAAGTTCGAGAAGATAGAATGCAAAGGTATTTGGACAAACTGCAGGTCACCTGCACCATTTCAAAGAATGGACTTTACAGCATGTTCCACGAGAGCAAAACAGTGAGGCTGATGTACTTGCAAATTTGGGATCATCGATCGAGGAAGGCGAGATAAGCTCGGGGACTGTCGTTTAACTCTCGAGATCCGTGATCGAAGAAGGTAATGTCGAGATAAATTCTACGAGCTTAACCCGGGATTGGAGGAATAAATATATTGAATACTTAAAGAATGGAAAGCTCCCATCGGACCTTAAATATTCGAGGGCCCTACGAACAAAAGCTGCTCGATTCACATTAACTGCATATGGAATGCTATACCGAAGGACATTCGATGGACCATCTGCAGTATGCTTAGGTCCAAGAGACACCGATTACATCCTACGTGAGGTGCACGAGGGCACTTGTGGAAATCACTCAGGTGCCGATTCATTAGTCCGAAACATAATCAGGGCAGGGTATTATTGGATCGATATGGGCAAAGATGCAAAAGAGTTTGTTTGAAAATATGACAAATATAAAAGATTTGCACCAATGATCCATCAACCCAGAGAGCAACTTTACTCAGTCCTATCCTCATGGCCATTCATGAAATGGGGAATGGATATTGTCGGCCCTTTGTTATCGGCCCCATGTAAAGCTAAGTTTATTTTATTTATGACTAACTATTTCTCTAAATGGGTTGAAGCACAGGCATTCGTGAAAGTAAGAGAGAAAGAGGTTATAGACTTTATCTGGGATCATATCGTATGTCGATTCGGAATGCCCACCGAAATAGTGTGTGACAATGGAAAACAGTTTGTCGGCAGCAAAGTGACGAAATTCTTCGAAGACCACAAAATAAAAAGGATATTGTCAACACCGTATCACCCTAGTAGGAACGGACATGCCGAATCAACGAACAAAACTATCATTCAAAACCTAAAGAAGATGATGAACGACGCTAAAGGAAAATAGAGAGAAATCCTACCCGAAGTCTTTTGGGCATATCGAACAACATCAAAATCTAGTAGGGGGCAACCCCGTTATCCTTAGTATATGGATCTGAAGCCTTGATTCCAGTCGAAGTCGGGAAACCCAGTGCCAGGTTTCGATATACAACAGAAGAGACAAATAATGAGGCTATTAACACTAGCCTCGAACTATCGGATGAAAAACGAGAAGCTGCTCTCGTCCAAAAGCAGCGAATTGAAAGATACTATAATCGAAGAACCAAGCTTCGCCATTTTAAACCAGGGGACTTAGTGCTAAGGAAAGTCACCCTCAGTACCCGAAATCCACACGAAGGAAAACTAGGACCGAACTGGGAAGGACCGTATTAGGTTCTCAAAAACGTCAGAAAAGGATCATACAAGCTCAGTATTATAAACGGCAAACAACTATCAAGCAATTGGAATGTGTGGCACCTAAAACGATACTACTGCTAAGGTATGACCCTCCCATATTCGCTTACATTTCGAAACTAACCTCTGCAGGAGTCCGATCAAGAGCTAGGATGGATCCTTCAATACGAAGCCCTAGGTCTGGAAGCACATGTTTCACTATTTTTTCCTTAGATCGGTTTTATCCCAAATGGGTTTTTCGGCAAGGTTTTTAATGAGGCAAACAATGATCGTGCTAAACTTAGAAATAATTTGACAGTATCCGAGGCCTCTTTACAATCGACCTCGAATAATGTGGGGTGGGCTTATCCCTCAAATATATCAAGTTCTGATGCAAGAAAGTTATTTCGCAGCAACNGGGGGGGGGGGAGAGGGGCATTAGCCCTAAAATATATCAAGTTCTGATGCAAGAAAGTTATTTCGTAACAATAAGGTTCCAATAGGAAATATTGTAAGAGCCAAATGGTCAAAACGAACCATGCTCATATAGTTGGCCCGGGCCCTGACTCAAAACATGAATACATGTATAATGACTTGCAAAGAAAGTTCTATTCTTTACCGATATCTTATATCCAAGAAAAATTCCTCTATTTCGAGATTTATTATGCAAACAGGATTGAGATAAATCTTCGAGTATGAGCAAGCACTCACTCGACTATTTCGCCCATGAGCTACATTACTTCGAGTTTGAAACACTCACTCGACTAATAAGCCTACGGGCTACTCTTATTCCGAGTTCGATCAAGCACTCACTCGACCATTACGCCTACATGCTACATTACTTCGAGTTTGAAACATTCACTCGACTACTAAGCCTACGGGCTACATTTATTCGAGTTCGAAAACATTCACTCGACTATTATGCCTACTGGCTACATTACTTTGACTTCGAATCATTCACTCGACCATTAAGCTTACGGGCTATATTTCTTCGAGTTCGAAAACATTCACTCGACCATTAAGCCTACGGGCTACATTACTTTGAGTTCGAATCATTCACTCGACCATTAAGCCTACGGGCTACATTACTTTGAGTTCGAATCATTCACTCGACCATTAAGCCTACAGGCTACATTTCTTCGAGTTCAAAAACATCCACTCGACCATTACGCATATGGGCTATATTACTTCGAGTTCGAAACATTCACTTGACTATTACGCCTACGGGCTACATTACTTCGACTTCAAAACATTCACTCGACTAATAAGCCCACGGGCTACATTTCTTCGAGTTCGAAAATATTCACTCGACTATTACGCCTACGGGCCATATTACTTTGAGTTCGAATCATTCACTCGACCATTAAGCCTACGGCTACACTTATTTCGAGTTCGAGCAAGCACTCACTCGACCATTACGCCTACGAGCTACATTACTTCGAGTTCGAAAACACTCACTCGATCATTACGCCTACGGTACTTCGAGTTCGAATCATTCACTCGACTACTAAGCCTACGAGCTATATTACTTCAAGTTTGAAACATTCACTCGACTAATAAGGCTACTTTTATTTCAAGTTCGAGCAAGCACTCACTCGACTATTATGCCTACGGTCTGTATTACGTCGAATTCGAATCACTCGCTCAACTAATAAACCTAAGGGCTACATCATCTCAAGTTTGAGCAATCACTCAACTCGACTACTAAGCCTATGAACTACTTTATTTCAAGTTTAAGTAAGCGCTCACTCGGTTATAAAGGCTACGAAGTCCAAATTCGATCAAATTGCCTAAATCCTTGTGAAAACATTCATAAGGCATGAATAAAATCTTCACAAGGCAGGAAACAAAACAGAAGCAAGTCGGCAAAAGAAAAAAATATTTTTATATATACAAGATTGTTTACATGATTTATTGCAACGTAGAAACTAAGGGCTAAGTTTCTTGGTTATCTCCAGGAGCGGTCTCTTCTCCAGCGGGCTCCCCCATTCTCGGACCCTCTCTTACTCACATCATCATCATTATCATCACCATCATCATCGGAAGCCAAGTCTTTATCATCGGCTTCGAGTTCTTTAGCCCATTTTATCTCTTCAGTGAGATCGAAACCTCGAGTATGGATCTCCTCGAGGGTCTCCCTCCAAGATCGGCACTTAGCAAGTTCACCGACCCAATGTGCTCAGGTATCGGCGGTCTCGACTGCCTCCCTTGCTTGGACCTGGGCAGCTTTAGCATCGGCCCGATAGACGGCCACGAGTGTATCCACATCAGCCTTTGCCTTTTCGGTGTCAGATTCGGCCTTGGCAAGTTCACAGGCCAACCGAGCCTCGAGCTCCTCTATTCTTCTTACTTGAACCGAGACTTTTTCCTTCATTTTTTGAAGTTGGTTTTCGGTCGATGATAATTGGGCTCGAGCAGCTTCTTTCTCTACAGCAAAGCGGTCCATACCTTCTTTACACTTCAAAGACTCCGCTTTTATCACATCAACTTCTTCACGGAGTTTTCTGATCATCTCAATTTTCTGCTGCAGCTGTGAGACCAAAAAATTAGCCATTGTTCTGGTATCGAGCCCATAGGCTTTTAAAAGTATTATTACCTGCTCGGACAGATCGGTCTGATCTTGGTGAGCCTTGCGCAACTCATCTCGGAGGTCTTTTATTTCCTCTCTCATTTGCCCTAATAGGAGTTTTAGGGAGTTCCTCTCCTCCGTAACCCATTAAAGGTCGGCCTCATATCGACGCAACTCGGTTTGGGATTGAGAACATGATTCTCGATGAACTGCCGCGGCCTCAAAGAAAGAAGAAATGAAGTTAGAAAAGAAAACCAAACATAAAGGTAATACCAACAAAATAATTTAAGGCTTACCTAATTCAAATCTTGTTGCACCCCGTGAAAAAGATCTGATGCATCACTAGTACCGGTAGCGTCCTTGACACCGGTAAACAAGTCACGAAAATGATCCTCTCCATCATGAGGCATGTCTAGTTCGAGGGCCCCCAAAACATGGGCTTCCCGAATCGCCCATGCAGAAAAAGTAGGGAAGGTGGGCGAGTCTTCGATTGCTACTTCCCTAAGTGAATCACTTGGACCATTCTCTTCGCTTCAAAAAGATTCGAGGAGAGCCCCTTCAGACATATCCCCCATCCGTTGGCTTCGATTAGAAGCATCTTCGATCTCCAATAACTCGGAGACTCTGCCCGAATCTTTCTTCGATATATCCTCAGTTCGAGGCGGAGCCTTATGAACCACCATCGATCCAGCTGCCTGTGGAACGTCGGTGGTCTTCTTCGTTCCGGCCACCAGGGCGAACCATTTGTTTTCTTCTTCTTCTTCGTCTTCATCCCTTAGACGCATAACTGATTCTACGGTCAAATGAATGGTATTCTTGTTCGGCTTACGAGTCGTCCTCTTCTTTGATTTTGGATCTTCGGGAACGGAGGCTCTTTTCCTCTTATTATCTTTCACTGGCTTTGGGACAGAGGCCGAAGCCTCTTCCTCGACGGACGAGGGCCTCGAAATCGCATCTTTGCCCACACCTACATATGGAAAATTTTATTAAAGTATATGGAAAGCATCTCATTCGAACTACCAAAAAGTACGAGAAAAAGGCTTACCATGATTGTTGGCCTCCCATCGGCCCTTTGACAAATTACGCTATGAGCGCTCGGTGTATGTGGAGGTCGAAGCCAGAGCTCGTACCCAGTTCTTGAGATCAGGAACTGCTCCGGGCATTCAGGGAACCACTGCATCACAAAAGGAGGAATATCAGTGAGAAAAGAAATGAAAGGGCAAAATAGAAGGAAGTAACAACAGAATTACACTTATGTTTCATATTCCACTCATTAGGAAAAGGCATCTTTTCAGTCGGAATCAGGTCCGAAGTCCTTACTCGAACGAACCTGCCCATCCAGCCTCGATCCATGTCCTCGTCAATGCTCGAGAATAGAGTCTTGGTAGCCTGGCGCTGAAGTTTTATTAACCCTTCTCAAAAAAGGCGAGGACGGTACAATCAGATGAGATGGTCAAGGGTGAACGACATCCCCTCAATTTTGTTCATAAAGTATCGAATTAAAATAACGATCTGCCAAAAAGAATGATGGACCTGGCCTAGGGTTATTTGGTATTGACGGCAGAAATCAATAATGACAAAGTCGAGGGGACCTAACGTGAAAGGGTAAGTATACACACTTAAAAACCCTTTCATGTAAGTAGTGATATCTTCGTCGGAAAAAGGGATTATTATTTCTTTGTTCTCCCAATTGCAAACTTTCTTTAGCTGTTTGAGGTGCCTCTCAGTTATCGAACACATGTACCTTGATACTGGCTGACATTGGCCGGGAACCGATGAGCCTTTATCGACCTTAAAATCAGAGGTAAGAACACACGCCCCAGGAACGCACTCCTCAGGCCGTGGCTGTATCGGTGTTTTATCGGCGGCAGACTGTGAAGATGAAGCTTTCTCTTTCTGAGGAATGGTTTGTGATATTTTCGCCATTTTCGAATTTAAAGGTTGAGAATAGAAGAAAGTGATAAAGATTCGGTAATTTAGAAGAATGAATTTTGCAAAGAGGAATCGCAGATGTGCGAATAAACTCAGAGGATACGAAAAAGAACTTATGAAATTTGGAAGATTGAAGATGTAAAAATGGTAAATGGTAAAAAGAAGGGCTATTATGGCGGTTCAGTATCGGCGGTGGCCGACCACCGTCTGACATGTATTAAATGCCTTGAAAAACTAAATCGTCGGACAATTATCATGTGCGTCTTGATCGAGCCCAATGTGAACGTCAGCTTATGATCCAATCAAGCCATTGAGAAATCATATCGTTTCTCACCATATCCTTCTCGAGAAATGAGGGGACTATCTATATACGGTCGAAATAGATTTCGGCCTTCGTACGATTGATCGAGGTCGAAATATAATGGATCGAAGAAAGACTTCCTAATATCGAGATGGGTTCTGAAGATGGTACAAACAAGCTTCAAATTTCGGGTATAGGTCAAACATCGAGTTCGAAGTCATTATCGAGCTCGGGTCCGAATCGAACTATGATGAGATGATTTCGAGCTTAAGGGGCAGAGGCCAACCGGGACCGAGTCCATATCGAGTTCTAGAAGCAATACCGACCAGCACCGAGGCCGATCGAGCTCGAGCTCATAGACAAGAGCCATTGCAAACACACTGCAAAATTTAAGGAAATGTTGATTTATCATGGATTCTCCACTATTTATTTTTAATTATATCTAAAGTAGGATCCTCCACTATAAAGATGATGACTACATTTCTGTAGAGGACAGTTTTGGCTTACATTGTAATTCAAGCACCATATTCTCCTATATTCAATGATTATTCTTTTAAGCTTCATAAATTGATTCACCGTGCTTAGTCCTAAAAATCACCTTCTTTCCAATCTTGTTTATTTTGCATTCTTTGCGATCCATATTTGATATTTCTATTTATCCCTACGATTTGTATCAGGCCATACCACATATCCTTAAAACTACGTACTTAACTCTATCCGTTTTTCGGGTAAGCATGTTAATGCAACGCCTGCCATGCAATTCAAAATCTTGCTTGAGCACAACATATATGCAATTCCACCAACATATAATATTCTTAATTTATATTTATGTGTAATATTAAAACTTGTTGTTATCTTACACATAACAAATAAAGATATCTTAATAATAGTGTAACTTTTAATACGGCATTATAAAAATTAATTATCGAAAATTAACCGAATCGTATTAATAGTAACAAAAAATTGAGATGATTTAATGATTCAAAAAGTCTAATTTAATTATATACAATTGAATAATCAAAAAAACTGTATGATGCTAATCGTATAATATAACCAGCTGAAGTGAACTATTGATATTCCTACTGCAGCCTAATCATTTATTTATTGTCAATTCTTTCTAAAACATTCACCCTGCCTTCACTTGTGATCGAGAGCTAAAATTTGAACCCTCGCCCTACTAGAAGTACTTTAATTGATATATAAAAAAATCGAATTAAAATTATCCACTATATTTTTGACGCTTGCAAGTTAGAAATCACTATTTTAAGTCTTGCTTTGCTTATCATTTCTTCGAGTCTAATGCTTAGTTAAGATGTAATATTGATCTACTAGGACAATATTCAAATGGTTATACAACTCTTATTTATGTATGAATAAAATGGTAAATCAAAGATAAATAGGTGTTTGTAACTACATTTTGACAATCAATATCTCTAACAGCGTAACCTTGTTACTTGAGAAATGCATGTCATTGTCAAATTATTAACTTTAAAAAATATAGTATTCACCCTTTATCATCTAATCTATATTATCTATACTATATTAAAAGCATAAAAATCCTTAACGAAATGTCGTCCGCCTTTTTTATCCTTTAAAAATAGATTTCACACTAGATAAAATAGTTATTTAAATTATTTTTCTAATATTTAGAAAATTCAAATCAATTAAAGTTTGTGCCTTAAATTATTCCTTATTTGAACTGGGTAAAAGATCATAATATTTAGGACTTTAAAATCAATTAAAAATAAATCATAAAAAAAGGGGGGTAGGAAAAACTATCAACAACCCCAAATCAACAACAAACCATTGGGAAGGATTAGTGGTACGTGCATTAAAAAATCGTTACTAATTTATGTAGTTTTCCTTATATATATACCAACGCAATATTACTTATGCTATTACGAGGAGGAAAAACATGAATGCCACAAAATTAAATGATGGAAACCATCGTAGACATGAACAAAAAATATGAGAGAGTGATTAATTATTAATATTAGTTTGTATAATTTATCTCAGCATTTAAAGTGTACGAACACTGCACTAACACAGCATTGAACGTTGTATATAAAGCAGTAAAAAATGTACCATAAAGTTTTTGGTTAGTGAATAGACACGTGGATTCCATTTTTCTTCAGCAAATCTCGTGTATTAATAATACGACATTAACAACACTATTTGGGTCTTACAATATTAGTCTCTGCAATTTTTGTTCTCCTCTCTGCAATTGCTACTCTTGCCCTGCTTGAAAGTGGCATCTCTCAGTTTGATGAGTTTTTCAACTTTTTTTCTGCGCTTCTCTTTCCTCTCCAGTATTTCAATGTTTGATCCATATATTTTGTTGAGTTGCTTCACTCTTTTAAAGTATCAACTCTTTTGATGGTATCTGATGGCGTCGAAACGATAGGTTCTGGGGTTCTCCACCTCCAATTTCTGCAACAAAATCCATGCATGTGTTCATTTTTGATAATCGAGTTTTGCATATGTAAAGTAAACTCTGACAAAGCAAAAATGAAGCTAGGTTTAGAATTAAAGGGTTCAAATAGAACTCCAAGAATCATAATTTTCCATGGGCAAGTTTGTTGTTTCCCTGTCCGTGGTCTCAATTATCGGAAAATGTAATATGACCAATATTGTGGCTAATTGAGTCCATCTCACATAATCATAAGCATCTTTGCAAATTGTAGACTTTATTGGCAATATTCTTTGGGACCCAAAATATTACATTATGTGGTGGATATCATTTGCACAAGTTGTATATCTTCTTTTACACCTAAGATGCCAAGACTTTTTTGCCTATAAAAGGGAAAGTCATTAGTTCATTTTACACACACCAACAAGACTTGAGTCTTCATTTCTTGTTTCTTCCTTTATTAAGAGTGTTTTGTATGAGAGTTAGTGTTGGGAAACATTTATGTGAATTCTTTTTTTGGAATGGTCTTGTGAGGTTATTCTCTTAGGGTATTTGGATTAATTAGAGTGTTTACTCTAATTTTGTACTCTCGTTTGTACTCTTATTGTTATAGTAAAATTGCTTCTCTCCGCTCGTGGACGTAGGTCACACTGACCGAACCACGTTAAATTGGTGTCTTCTTTATCTTCTTTAATTGCCGTTGTTATCAACTTTCATTGTCTTTGTTATTGTTATTATACCGTTGTTTGGCTAAATTTTGCACTACCCGGGTTTCCGATCCTAACAAATTGGTATCAGAGCCGGATCTAACCGGGTAGTTTTAATAGTCAAAATGACTCTAACAAAGATCTATGTTGAAAAATTTGACCGAAGTGCAAACTTCGGAATGTGGCAATTAAAGATGAAAGTTATCCTAATTCAGGATGGCTTAGACTTGACGTTCAAGAAAATGAGAAGAAGTCGGATAAAATGACGGATGAGGAGTTTGTCGTGATAGACAAAAGAGCAAAAGCAGGTATTATTTTAAATCTCTCAAATGAGATTTTACGTGAAGTTTCTGTAGAAACCACAGCCAAAGGCATGTGGGAAAAATTAAAAACCTTATATATGAAGAAGACGGTGGAAAATAGACTTTATTTGAAGCAAAAACTTTATACAATTCGTATGGGTGAAAGTACCTCTATTCTCTCTCATCTTGATACCTTTGATTCCATTCTTATGGATTTGAGTAATATAGATGCTGAAATTAAAAATGAGGAACAAGCCGTGTTACTGCTTTGCTCTCTACCCCCTTTTTTAAGTGATACTATGCTTTATGCAAATGATAATATCTCTTATAAGGATATTAAATCTATCTTAAAATAAAAAAGAACAGATATATAGTGATATTACTGGGGAAGCTAGTGAAACTCAAGCAGGAGTTGGCTTGTTTGTTAGGGGCAAATCCGACTCCAATTCCAGATACAACAATTTAGAGTGTCGCTATTGTCATAAGAAATGTCACAATATCTCTGAACGCTATAAACTGAAAAATAAAGAAAAGCATTAAGAAAGAAAAAATGAGCACAAAAATACTGACACCGCCAAAGCTAGTTAGCAACTGATGAGATTGAGTGAACTATATTTTTAGCAACTGAAACTAGTTTCAAATTAGACAATGAGTGGATTTTAGATTCCGGTTGTTCATATCATGTGTGTCCTAGCAGGGACTTTTTTTCTACATATGATTCAGTTGCAGGTGGAGTTGTCCAACTGGGTAACAATGTTACTTATAACGTTATTGGCAAAGGTACAATTCGGGTCAGAATGCACGATGATGTGGTGAGAACACTCACCGATGTTAGATATGTTCTTGAGTTAGAAGAAAAATCTCATATCTTTGGGCACTTTAGAATCCCTTGGGTGCAAATTCACTAGTGAAGGTGGAGTTTTAAAAAATTTCAAGATGCTCTTATGATCATGAAAGCACACAAATCTGGTTCGTTGTATACTTTATTGGTCTCCACTGTTATAGGCCATGCTACAGTTTCGGTATCAGACAACTTATCTGATTTTGATGGCATTAAATTTTGACATATGCCCATTCGGGCTTTTGCGGAGAGGGTGGGGCAAATTTATTATGTCAGTCAAAATTAGGCCAAGGTGGAGATTTGTAATATGGCCAATATTTTGGCTAATTGAGTCCATCTCACATAAGCATAAGCATCTTTGCAAATTGTAGACTTTGTTGGCAATATTCTTTGGGACCAAAAATATTGCATTATGTGGTGAATATCATTTGCACAAGTTATATATCTTCTTTTACACCTAAGATGCCAAGACTTTTTTGCCTATAAAAGGGAAGGCCATTAGTTTATTTTACACACACCAACAAGACTTGAGTCTTCATTTCTTGTTTCTTCCTTTCTTCCTTTATTAAGAGTGTTTTGTATGAAAGTTAGTGTTGGGAAGTACTTGTGTGGACCATTTTTTTGGAGTGATCTTGTGAAGTTATTCTCTTAGGATATTTGGATTAATTAGAGCGTTACTCTAGTTTTGTACTCTTATTGTTATAGTAAAATTGCTCCTCTCCGCTTGTGGACGTATGTCACACTGACCGAACCACGTTAAATTTGTGTCTTCTTTATCTTCTTTAATTGTTGATGTTATCAACTTTCATTGTCTTTATTATTGTCATTATACCGTTATTTGGCTAAATTCCGTACTACCCGGATTCCCGATCCTAACAGAAAACATTAGCTTACATTATTTAACTACGCTTCATTTACTAATTTGATTATGTGACTTAAGTTTATTTTCTTGCAATTTCAAGGATATGGGTGATCTTCTTTAGGAAGTCTTTTTCACCAATATACTATTCTTATTGTGTAATTTCAATTTAGCTTTGGTCTATCCCCTTCCTCTATCTGATTTATGTTCTTTTAATCCTCAGGATTTCTCAGATTTCCTTTAATTCTCTCTCCCGTGTTGACTCTTATGAACTTAGAGCTCTTTATTTTGGTGAGTTTTTCTGCAATTTTTCTTTGTTTATTATACTTTATTTTTAATCACAATTTACTGGGCATTGTTTGTTCCTGTTCTTTTTGTGGGTATCTCCTATAAAATTTGGTATGACCTCCTTATGTATATATGAAAATATATACCCTGGTCCATGATTTTAAATATTTCATGAATAAACTTCAACTGAAATGTTTGGTAAATAAACTTAATCCGATAGTAATTAGTATTTTTCAGATTATACAATTGTCGAAAATTTATTAGAATTATGGGAGTTCCCTTGAAGTTTATCTGAGTTCCATTGCTTTAGTGCTTTTGTTGCAGAGCACTTGTGACTTTTGGCTTGAATGGGCTGCATGAGAGCAATTAGGCATACCAGTCCTAATTCTATAATTTTGCGGTGTAATTGTTAAATATAAAAATTATGAGTGAAGGGTTTCACCCAAAAGCTGGCCAGCTACATGCTAAGGTGAGTTGCATGAGGTCCATTCTTCGTCAGTATTTTCATTTAGCTCAATGACTGCGATCTGTAATTTGTTTCTTGCGATGTTGTTTGATTTCATTTCTTGAATTGAGGTTGCAGGATTGATGCTGTCATCATGCATTTGCATTTTACAAGAAAGTTTATTTTAATTATTTTGAATAATCTTCGGCTTTTAATGCATTCGGATGGTAAATTTCAATGGTATTGTCTTAGTTGAGTTATTCGGGCCTCGATGTGTCCCTGACAAGCTAGGACAGCCCCATATAAGGGTGTGCAGTTCGGATTAGATATGAAAATTTCGATTTGGATATTTGATTTTTGGAGTGAAGAAATGATAATCTAAATCCAATCCAAATAAACTCGGATTGAATCAGATTTTTTTAAGTTTGGATTCGAATTAATCGGTAAGGATATTTTGGATTTTCGGTTTTGAGCTTATAAGTTGAGATATTTCTTCTTTCTACGATAATGAACATCCAAATGAAGTGTTCATGTTAAATTGTCAAAAAGGTTCCTTATTTTCACTGCAATTATCCAGATAAAGTATTCAAGTAATGAAATAACCATCAAGAAAATTCAACGAAGACATTAATAAGGCCGATAAGAAGTAGCTATATAGTAAAATTATGTCCAAATAAAAAGTATTCTGATAGTAACTTAATAATTAGTTATGGCCTAAAAGAAACGTGCGTAAAAGATGGTGATGAGGGAGGAGTGATGGAGACTGAATAAACATATTAAGGGACAAATATACTATTCATGTATGTGATGTTAGCATTTACGATGCTCAAATTGTGGTTGGTTGCTCAGTTTTACGTTGCTAAGCTTTGAAAATGATTCAGGCTTCCAGAGCACTCTTAACATGATAAGTAAATATTCCAGAAGACTTTGAAGTGGTTATGTATGAGTAAAAGAGAGGAGACATTAATGTTAAAGAATAAACTCAAATCCTCTTACATTGGTTCTTTTCTTCCCGTTGATTTGTTTAAAGCTTGAGAAAACATGAAAATACATATAGCTTCCATCTATGCCATAATATTACATTAATGATCAACATAGTTACTGTTCAATCTCATGTGAAGGTGGAGGTTTAGAAACAAAATATCCCCTAGACAGATCTGTCAATGCAACTTTTGGCTAGCTTATTTTTCTTATAAAAATATTCTGGGGAAATAGGTAAAACTATTGAAGCAGCAGTAAAGGTTTAAGAATTTATCAATTCAGCATGTGCTTTAATTGTCTATGACTCATAAGCACATCATTCAGTATGCTTATATCAGTCCCTCAATAACAAAACAATTAATATGTTACCACGTGTATTCTCTCTCAACTAATAATGATTTCTTAAATCATATGGCAACCGAAGTCATGGAGTTTGTTGGATAGTGCTCAAAATTATTCCAAGAATATAATAAAAAAAGGGCAGCCCGATGCACTAAGCTCCCGTTATGCGCAGAGTTTTCAGGGAAGGGACAAACCACAAGGGTCTATTGTACGCATCCTTATTCTGGCTTTCTTCAAGAGATTGTTTCCACGGCTCGAACCTGTGACCTCCTGGTCACATGACAACAACTTTATTATTTCTTCTTTTTTCCCGTTGGAGGACTTAGAGAAGTACTCTGTTCTTTCGCCAAAGCAACCTTCATTTCATCCCTGTTTGGTAAATATTGTACATTTAGTATACTTTTGTAAATGAATTATGATAGATCTAGCTAAAATTATTGTATTTCTCTTATTCAAGGTCCTGCATTTCTGATAGCATATGCATATCTTAGAGTTGGAGCCATGCACAACATCGGCCCAACATTAGAATTCATTGGCGTCCATAGGTTCCATAGTCGACCGAGTCATGATATGAAGTTTCTCAGTTTGAAATCTTAAATAGATAATCAACTCGAGAATGAGAAGGGGAAATAGGCAAAGAAGTCTTGCATACCTTTGCCTTTAAATTGCAGTTTCACTCTAACAAGTTCCAGAAATTTAAGAACTTGCTATTTATTTGTTAGGATTTTCTTGGTTAATGTCAATCCTTTTATCTATCTAACAATAAGGTAATTCCTTGTTACGACTGAAATATCTAATGTTTACATATTAGTTAGACTACAAATATGGGTGAGGGTAGCAATGGGAACAACTGCCTTGCGCACAATCACAATTTGTCGCCATTAGTACTCCATGAAAACTTGATCTACTGCAATGTACATCACAGAAGACTACAACCATAAAGTTGCTTCAAGTGCACAACTAACCATTCTCATATTGTTCCTTAGAGAATAAGCATATCAATCGAGATTAAACTTCTGCAGCGAAAAGAAAATGCCAACTGTGTTCTTCTATTGCTGCCAATATTCTTGCCGCTTTAAATTAATAGTGTGTACCTTTGCGGGAGTGATGAAACAAACAATAATGTATATATTTCTTCTTCAATGTCCCGTACAAACTTTTATTGCATTTAAATGTAGTTGTATTTTTCCTTTGGGTTGAATGTAGCTTATTTTAGTTACGGCTCTACGAGTGTTTCCGTCAAACTATAGTTTAACTACGACTTTTCGTCCTTGCTTCTAACATGCTTAGTGCGTCCTCCTGTAAGTTTTTCCCATTACAAAAAGCATAATGCACCGACCCGCATATTTTTCGCCCAAATTTGCCGCCTAAAGGACTGCGATACGAGCCAAACTTGGCTGGCAAAGACCAGAAGGTCTTTGTACATGGAGGCAACAATCCGACAGGCTGTCCGGACCCTCCTAGGGGCCACATTCTGCCAGCAAAGTCACATGCAACACAACTGGGCAGGACCACAATCTGCTAGGACAATCATGGATGCATCTCACTGCCAACAAGGGCATGTGTTGCACAGCTGGGTAGGGCCACATCCTGTCTGGGTGAACATGGGAGCATCTATCTACCAGCAAGAACTGAGGCACAACAGCTGGACAAGACAATTGGCACATGGGCTGCCAAAACATTCATGGAGATCACACGAAGCCAACACAAAGCAGTGCAACACAGCTGGGCGGGTACACAACCACCCTAGCTGCCTGTGGACATTTCCTGTATATATAGGAATGCGTAGGCCTTGTTAGAAGGCAGGTCTCTTTACTTGTATTTCCTTCTTTTGTATATGAATTAAACCCCAAAAATTGGCCCTGGCCTCTCATCTTTGTGTGTCTTTCATTTCGTTATCCCTCCAACCTTTGAGTTTGTGTGATTGCTTTGGTTCAAGCACGACATTGTGCTTGTTTGTTGTTTAGGGCTGAAGCAAGAGTAGTAGTCAGACTATCTTACCGCCCTCATGGGTTATCATAGAAAATGACCCTATGACAACTGGTATCAGAGCGAGGTTAATCGACCATGGCAACTGATGGAGATAACATCAATTTAGACAACATTCGTGGCAGAGACGAGTCACTAACAAAACGGCAGAAACCAAAGAAGAGAGGAACAAGAAAAGTGTGAGATCCCGCCATAGCCGTAACAAATGAGGCGCCAGCTCTAGTGCTGCCCTCACAACAAGTTAGCCGTGGTGAAGATTGTGGGGCTTCTACCTCAAATCTCTTAAGCATGAGAATGGATATCACAGAAGCTGGTTTAGATGCTTTAAATCGGCACATGGGAGATGTTGAACACAACTTCCGCCCGCTTAAGTCGACTACTCTAGATGGACTTGATGAAGTCAAAGTGACGATAGATCAAGCGATTTATGAGCATAAGGAAGGACTGAGCAACCTCGAGGTTAAGCTGGCCGAGGATGTATCGACATTGCACGGGGAAATTAAGATCCTAAAGCAACAACTGAAGGCGGTAAAGTTAGCCGGTGGCACTGGTCATGTGATAGTGCGTGAGACCAAAATTAAGGGCCCAAAACCGAAGGAGTTTAGGGGCGAACGAGACGCTCAAAAAGTAGAGAACTTCATCTGGAAGATGGAAGACTACTTTGAGCACATTTGCATCGTTGATGAGGCTGCCAAGATCCGGGCAACGACAATGTATCTTGTCGATACCTCCATGTTGTGGTGGAGAAGGAATAAAACAGACATGGAGAATGGAACTTGTTCCATCAAGAGGTAGGAACAGTTCAAGTTCGAAATGAAGCGTCAGTTCTACCCCTAAAACGTTGTCAATGAGGCACATAGGAAGTTGAGAGAGCTCAGGCAAACAACTTCCATAAGCGAGTACGTGAAGGAATTCACTAAACTCATCCTGCAGATTCCGAACCTGGCAAGCGATGACTTTCTATTCACTTTCATTGATGACCGTCAAGACTGGGGCAGACAGGAATTGCAGCAACGTCAACTCTAAGATGTCGATGAAGCTATCACGGTGGCTGAGTCCTTAAATGATTATAGGACAGAAGCCACAAAGGCAAGGTATACCAACTTCCAACAGGATGGAGACCATGGATATCGGGACAAGGTCAAGCAAGTTGCTGCCCCTGGCCGCGATTCCAGATAACAAGGCAACAAGGCGCACTGGCGCGACTGATACAACCAAAGGAGGAAGGAAGTCGGTCCCCGCAATGGTTGTTACATCTGCAAGGACACTAGTCATGGCTACAAGGATTGTCCTTCTTTGAAGAAACTCGGTGCCATAATTACGGCCGAGCGGAGGCTAACAGAGGAAAGAATCCAAGCTGATGAACAAGCCAAAGCAGAAGTTCAACAACCGCCGTGCGTAGCTCATCTTGGCAACATGATACTGGGCGCAGTAATAGCCAAGAAGCCTGCTTTAAAGCCAGCTGCCCAAGGAAAGCATGACATTGTCAAACTGGTTCACGCATTAGGTGACGATGTGATTGGCAAGGAACGCCAATCAAGGGAGCCAGGATCACTGTTCGTGGATGCACAATTGAGCGGACAATTTGTCCGTATCATGGTAGACACCGACGCAACACACAACTTTGTGACCGAAGCAAAGGCTAAGTCACTTGGCCTTGTGTTTGGTCCTAGCAGTTCGGTGCTGAAGACGGTAAATGCCAAACTCACCAACGTGAAAGGGATTGCCCGCTATGTGCAGCTCAACTTAGGAGCTTGGCAGGGAAACATGAGTTTATTTATCACTTCCCTGGATGTATTTGATCTGGTACTGGGGCTGGACTATTGGGATGCAGTGAAGGCATTCATATGCCCCATTCCTCAACCAGATCTACATTTATAACCCAAGGGGTCCATGTGTGGTACCGACAGTTCGGGTATCACAAATTGTTAATCTGTTGTCCGCGATTCAAATCATGAAAGGCTTCAAGGAAGATGGAGCATCGGTTTTGGCAGTCGGGACAGAGACTAAAGAGGTTAAGATGGACGAAGCTTTGACTCCTTGCGAACAACGAGTTCTTAAGGAGAAGGACTTCATACAGTGGGCAAAGCCGCCTGCCATGGGTCCGTACATGGTACCTCCAAAGTTGGAGGATTCAAGGAAGCAACCGGAAAAGTTGCTTGGGTCGAGGCATGTCAGTCAGTCAGAGGCACCTTGTAGATACAAAGAAGATAGGGAACGGAGGCAATCCAGGCGACCAAATATTTTCGTAACCCCTCCGGTCGTCGACAAGAAAGTCGAGGCCATTATCAACCATCGGGTGATACAGGGCCTAGGTTGGGGCAATTCAAGCGCCCAATTTCTTGTCCGTTGGAAGGGGCAACTGCCAGAGGAGGCATCACGGGAAAAATCTGAGGCGTTAAGGCCGTTCAAAGATCAAGTTCAAGATTACTTAAACCGTTATGGAGCCGCAGTCGTCGCCATTTCAAGTGGGGGAGAGTGCACCGACCCGCATATTTTTCGCCCAAATTTATTGCCTAAAGGGCTGCGACACGAGCCAAACTTGGCTGGCAAAGACCAGAAGGTCTTTGCACATGTAGGCAACAATCCGACAGGCTGTCCGGACCCTCCTAGGGGCCACATTCTGCCAGCAAAGTCACATGTAGCACAACTGGGCAGGACCACAGTCTGCCAGGACAATCATGGAAGCATCTCACTGCCAACAAGGGCATGTGCTGCACAACTGGGTAGGGCCACATCATGTCTGGGTGAACATGGGAGCATATATCTGCCAGTAAGAACTGGGGCACATCAGCTGGACAAGACAATTGGCACATGGGCTACCAAGACATTCATGGAGATCACATGAAGCCAGCACAAAGCAGTGCAATACAGTTGGGCGGGTCCACAGCCAGCCTAGCTGCTTGTGGACATTTTTTGTATATATAAGAATGCTTAGGCCTTGTTAGAAGGCAGATCTCTTTACTTGTATTTTCTTCTTTTGTATATGAATTAAACCCCGAAAATTGGCCCTGGCCTCCCATCTTTGTGTGTCTTTCATTTCATTCTCCCTCCAACCTTTGAGTTTGTGTGATTGCCTTGGTTCAAGCACGACATTGTGCTTGTTTGTTATTTAGGGCTGAAACAAGAGTAGTAGTCAGACTATCTTGCTGCCCTCACGGGTTACCAGAAAAACGACCCCGTGACAATAAGCTTCATTGAGAGTTGTTGGTTTACATGGACTAGAAGCTATATGTATAATTATAACTGGTGCTTTGATCTTTGAACATTTTTGGATATTGGGCCCGTGCTTAGCACGGGCAACCTCCTACTAGTAAAAACATAAGAAAGAGAAAAGTGTTGGGCTGTTGACACAAATAACTTTGCAAATACAAATATCAAAACTTAAAAATTTGATTGATTTTTTAGGCTTGAAAAACACAGTTCTAAATGAAAATATAACTATAGCCAAATATTTAAAACTTGTAATGAATTAATATTACTAATTTCAATCAACAAAAAATAAATCATTTCTTTTAATAAGAATAAATATTAAAATTTTGAATTAACAAATTAAAAAATAAATCACATTCAATTTCTTTCCAAATTTAAACCCTTTTTTTCAGTTGACAAAACTTTTAGATACAAAAAATAGATTTTTTTTATAGGAATAGCATTTGTGGTGGAAACAATAAAAAAAATAATGCAAAATCGATTATAATATAGTAATAAGCATCAACCGCAAAATCCTATAAAACTCTTGAATAAATTCATACATATAATCTCATACATGGAAAGTTAAAAACAAAAAGAGTAGATTAATTAGAACGTAACGGTTAAATTTATTTTTGTGATAGTAATTTATTTTTTTAATCTATTGGAAATAATTTATATGGTATTTCTTATATACTAAAGAAATAGAACAAATTGCATTTTGCTCGTGAGCAAAAAGAAGGCGTCTTCTCTCAATTGAATGAGATGATTAAGAACTTATATGGGATAGATTTTTTTTTTGAGTTAGCAAAATAGTATCAACAATTATCATATTTAAAAATTTATAATTTTTAAGTTTAACTTTTATTTTATAAACCAACAATTATAATATCATATTTATATAATTCTTTGAAATATTATATTTTGCGTACTTTAAGATTAGTACTATTAAAATACTTTGCATACATTTAGGGACCGTTTGAATATAAAATTTGATGGAAGATTTTTCTAAAAAATATTTACTTTTTTTTGAAATCAGCATTTGTTCATAAAATTTTCACTTGAAAATGTATTTTAAAAATTGTCAAAAATTTAAAAAATTGCAAAAAGCTGTTTTTTAAAATTTTCACTCAAATCACTCACAAAACTTTAAAAACAACCCAAACTAAAATTTATATCCAAATACAACTCTAAATTTCAAATGACATTTTTACTTGAAAAATATTTTCGCCGCTTTTTCGAATTTTACGATTCTTATGTCCAAACGTCTACTGGAGTAATGATACACACATCTAAATTTCTTTTGTTTTTTTGAGTAGGAAACACCCCCCCCCCCACCAAAACAGAAGTGTAGCATAATTTGTTGGAGCTCTAAACAAGGTCTTAAAAGTGAAAAATCCAAAACAGCAAAAAGGTTTTCTCCAATTCCCCACCCAATCGCGAAAGTCCCCGAACCCTTTCCCCATACAATTAATTTCGTCGAAATTCACTCCGCCCTTTCATATTCTTCTCCCCTTTTCCTCTCTGAATGAATCCGTAATAGTATCATATTTTGTTCTGTCTATTGAACTTTCGCCGTTTGTATTTTGGAATGTCTCACTGTTTTCCTTTTTTTCAATTCAACATTGTGAAGTGATAATCCATTCCATGCATACATGATTTCGCAAAACTTGACAAATTTCTACTACTTCAATGGGGGCCTTAACGAGTAATCGAAAACGGGGTGACGATTTTTTCACCTTGAATTACAAAACTCCAGCTTCAAACGTTGACCCTCACATTTCCAAAAAACCTAGGCTTTCTATGAACCAAACAACACAAGATCACAGCAAAACATCAACAGTCACAAGGCTTTTCATCAAATGCCCATCTTCCATCACTCCCATTAAAAGAGAAATTCATGCTCCTTGTAAAAGGCCGTCTTATTCAAGATTTGGAGGTGGGTCCCACTCAATAATGGGGAATTTCCTAGTTCAGCAGTTATATAGAGCTAAAAGCAGCGCTTTTAAAACCTTCAGGTACTTGAAGAAAAAAGATAAACAAGTGGTAATAAACGTTGATGGTGATGATGAGGATTCACATGTTGAGGAGTTAGGAACTGGGTTTGTTCCAAAAACGGGTCTTTTTGACGGGTCGGGCCAGATACGGAAGGAGAGTAATGCAAAAATGGGTCTTTCTAACGGGTCAGGTGGGAGATGGAAGGTGAGTGATGGTGTTATTGAAATATTGGATAATTCTGATGATGGTGTTGTTACGGATGTGCAGCTTCAGAGTTCTTCAGTTGTAACAGTGTCCGATGGCGATGTGAATTTGTTGAAGGTGGAGAATGCAGAAAAGATGATGGATTCGCTATCTTTGAGTAATAGCAAGTTTGATGATTCATCTTCGTCAGCATCCTTTGTTCCTTCGTATAAGAAATTGCTGGATTCAGCTGAGAAAAGAAATGATAATTTAAAGAGCCTGCAGTTTCACATTCAGTATACTGAGAAACTTCTCGAAACATATAAATTGTTGAGGCCTCAAAAGAAAGATGAACAATATGTTAAGGAGGTAATATTGCTGCAGCCTTTTTTTTTGGTAATGTCGTTTGCATGCATTCAGGGCTTGTTTCTTTTGTGATATAACAACAGTAATCCAGGCATAAAACACATGCATTATTAATACAGCATTTGGTTCAGTTTAAATCTTTGCATTACTAAATATGCATTACTGAGACAGTGTTAGATTTTTGTGTAAAACTCTGCATTCCTAGATCCTTGTATATAATGTCATTGGTATGCATTAGCGCGTATGACCTTATGGTGTGTATGGTTTAATGACTTGCAGGATGTGATTATAGAACCCTTTGTGCAACTTGATAAGGAGGAAAAGGCTGAAGTTTCTCATGCTTTATCTAATTATAGCAGGTATAACTTATTTAAACTTCAATTTTCTTTTCAAAAGGCTCCAACAACAACAACAAACCCAGTATATTCCCACAAGTGGGTATGGGGAGGGTAGTGCATATGCAGACCTTAGGTAGAGAGGTTGTTTCCAATAGACCCTCGGCTTAGATCATTTCAAAAGGCTCCAATTTTCAAAATTAAAATTTCTTCATATGTTTCTCGTGGACTTATTTTTGCAGGAGGAAGGTTTTGGTAACCCATGAAAACTCCAATATAGATATTACTGGAGAGATATTGCAGTGTTTGAGACCCAGGGCATGGTTGAATGATGAGGTATTACTTCATGTCAGTTACTTAGCTAAAATACTGGAATGGAAATGGAGTTAGGGAATGATGAAGTTTTCTTCTTTTGCAGGTCATTAATGTGTATCTTGAGTTGCTAAAAGAGAGAGAGAAAAGGGAGCCCAAAAGGTTCTTGAGATGTCATTTCTTTAACACATTCTTTTACAAGAAGGTCAGTCCTTTGCCTTGAAGCTCAAAATTTTGAGTTTCAAAGTTATTCAGTTGCTGGCTAGGTTGCAGTCTATGCTTATCAGCTTTTCTAGGTTTATATCACTTGTCTTCTTTTCATACCATGAATGTTTTTCATGGCAAGGGGTAATCTTATTTCCTTTATCTTTTTCTTTTTTCTTCTCATCTTGCATTTCTTTGAATTGGAGTTTGTTTGGCAAAGTTGTTGAAAGTATCAGCCTAGTATGGATTTACATAAGATACACACATAAAAGTTATTAACCATGTTTTCACCTATTCTGCTCTTCACTTTACCCGGAGAAGAAAAATTTCACTTTAATCGTGATACCCGAACCATAGATTGGCATGTTCGATCATTAATCGTTTCTGTCCTTAGTTGAAAACTGATTTTTTAATTCTTTCCTTTTCTCTCCTGATGACCCCTGGAATGTACATATATAGCACTTTCTTTGTGCTGGCCTGTCACTAATACTAACTTAGAAATAATGAAGATGCTCATTGGAATGTACTAACTATTGCTTGCTCCAACATGAAATCACGCCCGAGTATCAATGACCATGTTTCCTCTTGTTTCTCTTTAACCTTGCCCTCGATGAGAAGAAAAGTTCATGTTTTCTATTCTTTTATCACACGCTCCTATCTCTCTTTTATTTTTTTGATAACCGCGGTGTCCGGGCCAGCTTGCGCGCACCTTGACTAATTCCACTTGATACGTGCTACCTCCCACTAGCAATAGGTACCGGGTTACTCTATCCACCGAGGCTTGGACAGATAGGAAGAAATCACATAGTGTTTTTGTCTCCGCAGTGAAGAAATCTGCAAGGATCATGATTTGCAATTATTTCATCACCAACTTTTTCTTGCCACAATTTATTAATAAGTATTTGTTAGTTGCTATGCGGATCTCTGTAGAGAACCTTGTTTCCAATCTGATTAATGTATGCTCTACGATGAGTGATCTGTTGGTTGACACCATGTGGTTTTCTCCCTCAAGTTGGTCTTGTAATTTTCTTGTTAATAGCCTCTATAAGATGTCTAGCATGTGCCCTGAATTATCCTTTTTATTGAATATCATCACATCTTGCTGGACGAGGTTGCTATGTCAGATAGTGTTATCACCTCCAACGTAACATCTGTGTGTGTAAAATTCTTATATTAAGTTTCCTACAAGGAGAAGGTTATATCTGCTAATTGTTCTTTTGGACATTTTCTGCAATTTCAGTTAATCAGTGGCAAGGGAGGCTATAACTATCAATCTGTGAAAAGATGGACATCCCAAAGGAAGCTGGGGTACTGCCTCTTTGAATGTGATAAAGTAAGAATTATCATCATTCATTCATACTTTTGTTTTGTTGTCTATTGTATATTGATTGATATGTCCTAATTTACTTAGATTTTTGTCCCTATCCACCAAGAAGTACATTGGTGTTTAGCTGTCATCAACAAGAAGGATGAAAAGTTCCAGTATCTTGATTCACTTGGAGGAAGAGATAATCAAGTACTGAGAGTGCTGGTATGTTTTACATCTGTTTACCAGGAAATAGTTTTTTCAAATGAATGCACACGTGACAGCGCTTTCAAATCTTATCCTATTGATTTTTCCTGACTGTACTGTGCAAATGTAGGTTCTATGCAGTCTACCGCATAGACGCATACTACTATTATTTCTATAATTGGAGACTGAGTAGGCATAAACACATTACTACATGCATTAAGCCTTTTTAATAAGGTAGTAGTGATGAGGTCTGGGCAACACTGTTATTAGAAAAAGAAGAAGTTAGTACTGATGATGATAGAATTTGCTAGTTAATAGTGGATGGAACTAGATGGAAGATTTTAATCTTGTTTATGTTGCCTCCTAAGCAGTGTTTTAAAAGGCGTGGGCGTAAGGCGAGGCGTTTTACATATGCCTCAGCGAGGCGTAAGCCCCGAGGCACGGGGCGTAAGCCTCATAGGTATTTAATTTTTACTATTTTATAAAATAATATAATTACAGTAAATATTTATAAACAGGTAAAATTGCATAAAAAATGAAAAAAACTATAAATATGTGAAATATATATATATGTATAGATCTTCATCCCCACAAAAAATTAGTCAAAACAATCTATTATACGCTACTTAGAAGCTCAAGTAACTTGAGTCGAAAAGAATAAAGTTTTCTACATGGAGGGACAAAAAGGATGACTAACCTTCAATTTGAACTTTGAACTTGCAGGTATGAAGGATAATGTAGTTCTCTTTGTATTTGTAAAAAAAAATTGAATATTTTTTGCTTTTGGGAGATATTAACAGACTAGCGGACAAGATAACGAATTGAAAAAGACCATGAATTGGAGCTTCAATCAATAAAAAAGGTCTTGACTTTTAAATTTAATACATTTCAGTTCCTTTTTAAAACTTTTGAGTAATTACCAAGCTGAATTTTGAAAATTTGGGTATTATATGAAGGACTTATTCAACAAATTTTGTTTTAATTTGAAAAAATCTCTGGGGCTTACGCCTTACTAAATAAACTCGCCTCAAACGCCCGGGCGTACGCCCCGAATTGCCGGGCCTCTTGAGATTTTCGCCCCACTCCATCGCCCCGGGGCGTTTTTGGTGCGCTTCGCCCCAGGGCTCGTCCCGAAAATGCCTTTTAAAACACTGCTCCTAAGCAGATGGGATTGCGCTTTGTGTTGAATTGCTATTCATATCCGTTCGGATCACATGATCCAATTGTTTAGGCTTTTGACATGACCAGTTAGGTGTAGATAAGGTCATCCTCTTCTCTTGTCACTATTTCGTTTAATTTGCTGATTCTTGCTTTACTATTTCCATTCGATTTGTTTTCCTTTTGTTTTAATCCTGTCTTAATCTCTTCCCAGTTTTGGATGTAATATGCTGTCAGTTGTACCTGCGTGTGATCCTATACCTAATTCCTGATGAAATTTGGTAGTGTGGAAGAAGTTTCTTGAAAAGAAAATGAGAGATAGTGAAAAGGGTTGAGGGGTGGGCCCATTATCCACCGGTTTCTGAACCTTGCACCACTATCTCTTGGGGATTTCATGGCTGTCTAAAAAAAATAAAAAAATAAAATAGAGATAGGCCATAGTTTTTTTTAAGAAAACACATTTAGTCTCTAGTGGAATCTTACCATAGTCTAGTGGACTAAAATGCTGGGAAGATACTGTAAGTTTCTTACTATGATACCATGGCATTATGTCCTGCTTACTTTTTGTAGCAACTAGCAACACTACTTGCAGAAAAACCAAATGAATGAAAAAGAAAAACTAAAAACAAGAGCTCCTAACACTGGTTGCTGCAATTTGTTTTTGGGAAAAAAGAATCTCATGTTTATTGAGGTTTTGTTGTAAATAGAAGGATGCCATGATCTGTGGAAATTGGAAATTAAATGTGCAGACTAGATACTTCATTGACGAGGTGAAGGACAAGAATGGGAAAGATATTGATGTTAGCTCGTGGAAGCAAGAATTTGTTGTGGACCTCCCAGAGCAAGAGAATGGGTGCGTAATACCTGAATCTTCTTTTTATTGATAAAAAGCATGATACTTTAATCTTATTTCTCTAACAGTTTCTTTCGACATGTTGGAGGCTCATTTATATATATTATTCTTCCTATGCGCTTATCCAAAATAAAAGAACAAATCTTTCTATGCAAAGTGCAACCTCATTAGTTAATTGGGCTTTGTTGGAGTTTACTCAAGCATTTTCATAAAACTTAAATATGTTTTCATTTTTGAAATATAAATGACAAACAATTCCTGTAGTTTAACCCTGAATTTGCGTTTCCTTTTCTATGGCTTGTTGTCTTTAATTATCTGAGGAGATCAGTTTTTCTTGGGACCTCGCCAAAATTGCTTGTTAAGTTGACTTTCTATTGATAGTTGTATTTTTTATGTCTCTTTTAAAGTCGTGAATAGTTCTCATTCTGCTAATACTTTGCGAACCATTTATCCCATGTAAACATAGAAATCATGTACATTTAAGGAAGTCTAAATACATAGGCGGCCCCTTAAACTTGCCAAAGAGTTTCATTTGGACACTTTAATTAATGGTGTTACCTATTGAACACCCGACTTACGTTGAAAAATGTGCTTATTGAACACATTTTTGGCAGTCAACCAAAATACTTAAACCCACGAGTTTCACACATTTGACATAAAAAATGTAACCAATATGAAATAGACATGTTGGAAAAAAGAAGTGATGTGTCAACTGAGTCCCATTCTACCCCATCCCCTTCTGTTCTCATTCCATCCCACCGTCAATTTCTTCTCCCCGTCTCTTTCTCTCTCCAGACACTCCAATTGCCCATCTTCTTTGATCCTTCAATCCCTTTTTCCTTTTCACATTTGTAGTTGGAAAACCATAAGCTTCCTCGGAGGAGGGTCATCGGAAGTTGGTAGGAAAAAAATAAGAGAAAAAAAAGTTAGAAGAACTTGACCGGAAAAATTCAACTCACAGGCAAAATCTCTTTCCGACGAGAAACTTTAGGATTTTGTTGATTCTTTTATTGGGTTTGATGACATGAAAGATTGTGAGTACTCAGAGGTGGGCGCGATTTTGTGGGTCTTTGGACGAAATGGGGACAGCAATTCTTCATTAGTTTTACTTTTGTTTTTGCCCTTTATGGACATTTGTTGGCCTTGGAAGGCAGCAAACTTTTGAGCTAATTGAATTTAGTTTCTTTCAGCACTTCCTTTTCTCTATCTACATAGATGAGCCAGGCGTTTTAATTCTATAGCCCAGACTTGAGAACTATGAGATGTTGACCCGAAAAAATTTGCAAAAAATTATTTTATCTGTGCAGTGTGCACCCTCAATTTTATCATCTATAGATCTTGCATGTCGATTGAGCTTCGGCCATATTTCCGGCAAGAAAGCTCTTTCTATTTCTGGCCAAAATTGTCTCTCCATATTTAGATTTTCAGTAGTGATAATTTTTTGTTTCTATACAAAGGCTCATTTGAAGCCGACAGGGTATAATATTGTGGAGGTGGTGCGGCAGTAGGAGGATGGAGTTGCAGCGGGAGAGTTGAGAGGTTGATTTTGTGTGGAAACATGAAATTTCTCATCTGTTCACACGCTCGATTTTGGGTGTGAAACAAGCACTATGCCATGTCAACACTACGTGTTCAATAGGCACATTTTCAATATAGGTCAGGTGTTCAATAGGTCACGCCTTTAGTTAAAGTGTCTAAATAAAAAAATTTGGCTAGTTCAAAGGTCCGTGGTCCTACTTCTATTTGAATAACATGTTATTTATGGCAGATTGGTTATATTTTAATGCTATTAAGTTAACTTCCTATTGACAGCCAGTAGCCGTATCTGTGATGTCTCTTTTAATGTCATGAATAGTTCTCGTTCTGCTAATACTTTGCGACCCCTTTATCCCATGTAAGCATCACAATGATGCTCGTCTAAGTAAAGATGGTCATTGTAATGCTACAGAATAACATGCTATTTAGGGCAGAATGATTTTAGTTTTAATGCTTTAAGTTGGGTTATGCCCGCTTTAGATGAAACTTACCATTTCCAAAGTATGCATAGTTTTCTTAATAAGGTAAAGGTAAAGTCCAAAGTATCCTTCTTAAAAAAGTTATATAATGAACCACCAAAGAAAAGGAAAATAAGGAGTGGAGCAGGCCTATGGGGCTGTGGGATATAGCTTTAGCCTTTACATAAAGCATATCTTCCACAGTGAGTGTTCTTTCTGATGTGTGTCTATCAGCAAAGCTAGGAAGGGAGAGGCTACGCTCGAAGGGGAATGAGGGTGGCCCTGAAACTTCCTCTCTCTCTAATATAAAATATCTATAAATTTTTTTAGCTCTATGTTTTTTTGTTAAAAACACTAATGTTAGAGGGCATGGATGATAATTTAACTTTTTGTGCTTTTAATGTTCTGATAGCAGAGGCTAACGGAAGGAGAAAGCGATCTAATGAAACATCAAACTAGAGGGATAGATGTATTAAGTTTTGTTAAACTAGTGTGAAGGTCTAATTAACTGACCATAAATTTTTTTACCATGGTTTGCCCAAACTATTTTGCAGCTGGTTCGGGTTACAAGAAATATGAAACAACTTTGTATCTCTATGCTTAATTTATTACCGACTTCTGTTCATTAAGTTTGTTGTCTGGTCATACTGATAAGATATGCACTATGAACAGGTTTGACTGCGGCATGTTCATGCTCAAGTATGCTGATTTCTACAGCAGAGATATAGGACTCTGTTTTAATCAGGTAAACTGATGTGCTGCAATGCTCATTGCAGCTTTGGATGAAATATGAAAAGTGACAAGGCAAACCGGTTTCTAAGTAGGAAGGGAATATAATAATATCATTATATATACACATACACAACACGTTATGTATGTGTGTATACTGTGTGTGTGTGTATATATATATACACATGTTTTAGGGAGGTTATTATACTAAAATTTGCCACTTTGGGTTTCATGATACAAACAATATGACTTTTGATCTATCGGTGCTATCTGTGTTAGAATGCGAAAAACTTCTCCAGGAACTGTATATTGTTCACTGCTTCTCTTCTCTCTCTCTTCTTCCCGGAAAAACCTTCTCTGTTGTTTCCCTGTTTTGGAAGTTGGCCGATTTCTTGGCCATGAACAACTCCATAGCTTGCCTATTCCTTCCTACATGTTAGTACTTTTTTGGACTATAAAGAATTCCATCTCTACCATTCGGATGAAGGGGGCTGTCATTTTTTCCTGGCAAGTCTTTGCAACAAGCAGTTAGGATGTCCTAGTTTTTGGAAGCTTAGTTTTCCTACTTTGCTCCATGTTCTACGTGATAGAAGTTTTTTTTCCTCTCAACAACAACCAAAGAAAGGATACCTGGGGCCTGGGTGGGTGGGTTGTT